>JXCR01127939.1:0-69749 GCA_002079205.1 Phalaenopsis hybrid cultivar
GAGAAGAGTCCAAAGAGGCACCCTACCCATACTATACAAGTACATAAAAACTCTAACAAAAGGTACAAATAGACTCAAAAAAAAGTAAAAACAAATTTAAAACATGCAAAAAACAGTAGCTAGGGACAAACCAGTTTAGTCATGTCTCTTCCTCTAGTTTTAGGAGAGGAACCCGATAACAAGCTTTGAAGAATCGTGTCATTGTTAGGAGTCACCAAAGTATCATCTATTAAGTTTCCAAGTTGGAGTGAGCCCCCAGGCTTCTTCCGTCGAGAAGTGTAAACCTGTCATTCTTCATCTGAATGCTGACTCATATGATCCTCGATCTGATTTGATGTTTGAACCGCAGTAGGAGGAAAGACAGTCGTTGCCACCGCGATAAGTTTCAGTGTATGTGAAGTGTGAATTGTTACATCTGCACCTGATGCTTCCTAAATAGGAGTTGTAGGACTATTCTGATTTTGAGTTCGAACACTATCTATTGTAGTATGGTCAAGAGAAGGGATCCCAGGGGAAGAGACCAGCTCCTGTCTTGTGGTGTTTCCCTCCTCAGGTTGGTTGTCATCAAGTTTGTTGGGAGCGAGTTCAGGCACATGGGGTGCGCTAACAGTGTGTTCCTGCTTTTGACTATTGATTCTCAACTGTGGGTGCAATTTGAAACAATTCTCTTGCGGGTGTCCAAACATCTTGCAGTGCTTGCAGTAGTATAGTTTTTGTTCCATAATGATTTTTTGTCAATAACCATTGTGAGCAGATTCAAATCATACTGCTTCTACATCTGGTAGTGTAATATCTCGTTCAATCAAAATCCTTGTAATAGAGGATCTTGAGAAATGAATTGTAGGTAAATCTACCTGCAAAGTTTTTCCAAGGATAGTCTCAATTGCATATAAGATAGGTAGATAAAAAAAATGAAGTTGAGTTCAGGTAATGAGAACCAGATAGATGCAATTGGGGGTTCTTGACTGGGATCAAAATTGAGGGTTCATTTGAGCAATTTCATATGTTTGCCCTCAATTATGATGAACTTCTTTGAGAAAATCCTCGTGTAATTATCTTCTGTGCTCAGCTGTATCATAACATGTCTTCCATCGAAATGATCCACCTGTCAATCCCCAACCAGTTTGAAATCTTCAAAAACCTTCCTGATGATCTCCATCTTTGGGTGGCCTAATTGAAACAGCTTAATATATATATATATATGGATCTTAGAGCAGAATTAGGATAATTTCTCATCTAATGTCCAGATTGACTTAAAAGTAACACGCCTTCAACCCAAATAAAATTCACCATAATGTTGCTTCTCACAGGGCTCTGGCTACTAGCTCCACTAGAGTAGGACATCATCTTCCCATAAGATTTGTCTGAATGAACTGTTAGTGTCACTTTTTCCAAGCTCTTACTATTGTGCAAATCTCTACGCCTCTGAGTTTGTTAAAAACCAATCTCCACCCGCCAAATTCTCTCCACTAGCACTGAATAATCTTTAATCCCAAGTGGCACTAGTGGTTGTCTGATTGAATCTTTCAGTTCAGAAAGATATTTATGGCATTTCTCCTCTGCATTTAAAATGAGTTATGATTCATATCTCGATAGCATTGTGAACTATGCTTCGTACTGCATAACTGATCGATCTCTTTACACCAACCTAATGAATTCATCATGCATGTATCGCTAGGCTGATAGTGGTACCAATCAATCTCTGAAGGATCTCATGAACTCGCCACACTGCACCAAGTGACTCATTTTGTTTCCAAACTTTTCCTACATCTGACCTTCTCACCATTTTTCAGCTTCCCCTTCAAAAGCAGATGTGGCAAAAAGGAACTCTCCTCTCTGGTGGACATGACAATCTATCAATAATTTTCTCCACTCTAACCAATTCTCAGATTTTACCGGCCCTCACGCTACAGAAAATAAAGATGGTCTCATATCCTGAGAGAGCTTCACGTACTTATCAATTGGTGCTCCCCTCCATTGCAACTAGCTCGAGATTGAGAATTTTTAATCAAAGCATTCATCATATCAAAAAATACATCAGCACCCACTAACATTCTAAGATAAATCAAATTTTACATTATCATCTCTAATCTCTTCCTCATGATCATCCATAAATTTGAAATAATAACAATAAAATTTAATTATACTCGATTAAAATTTTAAATTCCATTGTTATCACTTAATTCAAACATTTTATTGGCTCTTTCATTAAGATTCATGACATTTAATCTAAAGCTCTTATTTTGATATCATTTTGTTATGACCCGACCCAAGGCTTGGAAATAACCAAAACGGACACAGATAGTGGAAATAATTTTTTGCTATTATATTTCTATCACTAGCAATTTAATATTAAAAAAATTCACAAAAAACCAATTAAAGAAAGTAATTGAATTAAGTAGAAGTTTTTACCTTTCTATTTGTTGTTCTTGCCTACTATACATATTCGTCTTCTATTCACTTGTCTAAAAGCTTAAAACTAAAAAAAAATATTTAAATAGCATAATGAGTTAACTAAAAATAACCAGTAGTAATCACACTTTTAAACTACAGTAATCCAAGAAAAATAAATCAATATGTATTTCGGTCTTTATATCTCTATAAGAATTCTTGGAATATGCTAATCTTCTATATTTCTATAGAAATTTTTGAATATACTAATTTATGTATCAATTACTTTCACTCAATAAAAATACTCAAATCTTATACATGTTTTACTTTAACTTTACATTTACTTTATATTCTTTAAATATACATTTGTCTGTATGAGGCTCACCGCCAAAAAAAACTAACACACATCTGATCAATATTAGCTCGTGACACAGTAATTAGCGATCAAAACATCATAATTGTCTAAGATGAAAAGATCCTTGCCTGCCCCTAGTCAATATTCTCTAGTTGACACAGTGAATATCGATCTAAACATCACAATTGTCTGGGGAGGCAAACTCAATCTACTGGCCCCTGATAGATATTCTCCTGCGGTACAACAATTAGTGATCTAAACATCGCAATTAGGTAGTAAAATATATGCGGGTACACCGACATCCACTATCTATATCATTAGAATGTGAACTCATTCTGTTATCATATAAATGCAAGCATTCATATATAAACTATTTCACTATTCAAAACATACATTCTTCTGCCACATACTCATTCATCTACTAAGATGTACATTTACACAACAATACAATCATTCATCATACATATCACTTATCTCATGCATATTGTTTATATCATGCATACATTTTTTATCATGTCTATCATGCATATCATGTTTATCATACATATGACGAATCTCATGCATACATTTTATATCTTTTCTGTTATGCATATATTTTCTATCTAATAATATGAAGAATATATTATGAAATAAATAAAACTAAACTAAAAGATACATGTAATCAACATACATTTTGAAATAAAGAAGATTATTGAAATTTAAAAACATAATTACTCACTTCGGTTACAATGTTAGATTCTTAAACTTCCATGACTAGCTGGACGTTGTGATAATCTTTATTTAAATATCCATAGACTATAAAATAAAAATTAAACATTAAGATTCAAGCAATTCCTATTAATCAAATTATTCTTCCTCAGTTAGCACAGAATTATTTTTACCTGAAATTGACGGAGACGCGGGACTACTGGTTTCTACACGCTCGCCTCGAGCTCGCTACCTCTAGAAAACAACCTAAAATTTATAACTAATTTAACCCGAAATATAACTGATTAGTCTAAATGTACCTTAAACAACATTCATGACAACCAGACCTACTCCAATACTGTCAAATCTTCTTCTCTTTCTCCTATCACCTTATTCCTCTCAATGTTCGTTGATTTCTCTCTAAAAACTCTTACGGAAGTTCACAAACATATTTTGTTACTTTCTACTACGGCGCCCGAAATTGAAAAGCATGCATGATTCATGACAAATGTTGAAATGAAAAAGTGAGAAAAGAAATGAATGTTTCAAATAGCGTGAATGAGGGTTTCATACTCACCGATTTCATCCTCGAAGTCCGAACACAAAGCTGCAGCTCTCGGCTAATCATTCATCTATTTCAGATTGTGACTTTGCCACTATGTAGGGTCGTGAAGGAGCTTGTGGGAGGAGAAACTGGAGAGGGAAGGAAGTTAAAGGATCTAGAAAGGACACCAACCCTTCAACTGAAACCAATGCTAAATATCATATGGAAGTCATGTAAGAGTAAAGAAAAATTAGGGTTAATTAAACTTATAACTTCCAATGTTTAGATCTTTCATTCTATTCATATTTTAAATATGATATTATATATCAAATTATCATTTTGAGGCATATAATTTTATAAATTAATTTGGTTGAAATTTTAGGGTACATTTTGAGTAGCTAAAATTTTTAGTTGGATTCTTAAAACTAGTTATTACATTTCTCCTCCAACTCATCCAAATTTCCACATATTCACTCCTAAAATCTCAACAAAACCCTTATAAAAAAATCTGAATTTAAATTTAAAAGTCAAATCTTCTGCATTTCCTAATAATTCTCCAGCAAATAAGCAAGCTAAATCTAAATCCCAACCGGAATTCAAATTCAATATGACCCAGAAATAGCACTTAAAAGATAATTGAAAAATTGGAGATCTTGTAAACACTATTGTGTATGCCCCTTGCATGCAAATTCTAATAACCCATTTTGAGAAATCTGAATAAAAATTTCGAACCCCTCAAATTTTAACCGAGTTAATTTTATAAAATCATACACGAAAAATTGATCTATTCAATATGTAATACTATATATAAATTTGGAATGAATTCAAAGTTATAAAAATTAGAAGTTATAAGTTAATAAAACTAAATAAATTAATTAAACATTAATTAACTCTCCCTAATCTCACAATACATTTCCCACTCGACATATTTCTCTCGATGGCGTCAAATGGGGAAATCCCATCACAGAGGTTCACATATCCTCTTCCCCTTTCGGGTTCGCTCGACAAATGGTTGTTGNAGCATTCATCATATCAAAAAATACACCAGCACCCACTAACATTCTAAGATAAATCAAATTTTACATTATCATCTCTAATCTCTTCCTCATGATCATCCATAAATTTGAAATAATAACAATAAAATTTAATTATACTCAATTAAAATTTTAAATTCCATTATTATAACTTAATTCAAACGTCTTATTGGTTCTTTCATTAAGATTCATGACATTTAATCTAAAGCTCTTATTTTGATATAATTTTACTATGACCCGACCCAGGGCTTGGAAATAACCAAAACGAGCACATATAGTGGAAATAATTTTTTGCTATTATATTTCTATCACTAGCAATTTAATATTAAAAAATTCATAAAAAAACCATTAAAGAAAGTAATTGAAATAAGTAGAAGTTTTTACCTTTCTAGTTGTTGTTCTTGCCTCCTATGCATATTCGTCTTCTATTCATCTTGTTTAAAAGCTTAAAACTAAAAAAAATATTTAAATAACATAATGAGTTAACTAAATATAACCAGTAGTAATCACACTTTTAAACTACAGTAATCCAAGAAAAGTAAATCAATATGTGTTTCGGTCTTTATATCTCTACAAGAATTCTTGGAATATGCTAATCTTCTATATTTCTATAGAAATTTTTGAATATACTAATTTATGTATCAATGACTTTCACTCAATAAAAATACTCAAATCCTATACATGCATTTACTTTAAGTTTACATTTACTTTATATTCTTTAAATATACATTTGTTTGTATGAGTCTCACCGCCAAAAAAAACTAACACACATCTGATCAATGTTAGCTCGCCGACACAGTAATTAGCAATAAAAATATCATAATTGTCTGAGATGAAAAGACCCTTACCTGCCCCTAGTCAATATTCTCTAGTTGACACAGTGAATATCGATCTAAACATCACAATTATATGGAGAGGCAAACTCTATCTACTGGCCCCTGATAGATATTCCCCTGTCGGCATAGCAATTAGTGATCTAAACATCGCAATTGGGTAGTAAAATGCGTGCGGGTACACTGACATCCACTATCTATATCATTAGAAGGTGAACTCATTCTCTTATCATATAAATATAAGTATTCATATATAAATTATTTCACTATTCAAAACATACATTCTTCTGAGACATGCTCATTCATCTACTAAGATGTACACTTACACAACNTCCTTGCACTTTCATTTTGAGAATTGTCACAAATTATGCTTTTGTTTTCCATTTTAAGTCGACGTAGCGGAGACGAAGTTGCTTCGAAAGCGACGAAGTTGGTTTGTGGGTCTCCAGAAGGGTTTTCGACACGAATTCAGGAAGGTTAACAGGAAGTAAGCAAAGTTAAGAAGAAAGGAGAAGAAGATAGAACAGCTTCGGAGAAGGGTTGGTTGTCGAGAGAGTTGTTTATGGTATGTTTTAGCAAATTAATTATATTTTGAGTTCAATCACTTTATGAACTAACTCGTTTAAGATTTCAGGTTGTTTAGCTGAGGCGACAAGTTAGGGGCAAGCGTGTAGAAGATCATTATAGGACAACTCCATAAATTGAGGAAAACAATTTCTATGCTAATTTAAGAATAATAATTTGATTGACAGAAATTAGTTGAATCTTGAAGTTCAATTTTGTTTGTTAGATTATATAAATCAACAGAAATGTTATCCAATGGCCAACTAATTACTCTCGTGGCAATTGTGGAGAGTAATTACGTTCTAAATTTCAACAATCTTCTTTATTTCAAAATGCATGTTGATTGCATGTCTGTTGCAGTTTGGTGAGATTTATATTACAGTAGATTTTTCATATTGATAGATATAAAAGATATGCATAAAAGATATGTATATGAGGTATGATATGTATGATAGATATGATATGCAAGATAGACATAATAGGAAAAATACGCATGATAGTTATAGTAAAAAATGATATGAATGATATGGGTAAGAGATATGCATGAGATAAATTTATGAATGATATGAAAGATTCATGATGATAGTTGTACAGTAAAGTAAGAGTACGTTTGTATACTAGATAAAGATATCTTTGAATAATATATGCATAAAGAATAAAATAACTTATATATGAATACTTGTATATACATGGTTAGAGAAGTTCACCCCCTAATAGTACAAGTAGGGGATGTCATTGTACATGCGTGCATAGAGTTTTTCTACCACCCCAGACAATTGTGATAGTTCAGTAATCGTTGTGCCGACAAGTTAATGCGGGCTAAGAAAGAGTAGACCAGAGCTTACCTCCCAAGTCAATTAAAATGTTTACATTGTTAACTGTTGGGCCGACGAGATAATATCGGTCAAGGGCAAGTAGAGTCTTTCTACCCCAGACAATTGCGATATGTAGATCGATAACTGTTATACCGACATAAGCCGACACGGCAATATTGACTAAGGGTGTGTTAGGTTTGTTGACAGTGATCCTCAAAGAGGCAGAAATATGTGTAAAGTATAAAGCAAATGCTTATTAAAGATTAAGTATTTCATTTAAAAAAAATTATTGAATCATCCATTACCATAAATCAGATTACTTAAAAAAATATGAAAGACAAGCATATTATAAAGTTTCTTATAAACCCTCATGCATATTAAATTCTTTTTTTTGGATT
This sequence comes from Phalaenopsis hybrid cultivar, assembly GCA_002079205.1. Classification (NCBI taxonomy): domain Eukaryota; kingdom Viridiplantae; phylum Streptophyta; class Magnoliopsida; order Asparagales; family Orchidaceae; genus Phalaenopsis; species Phalaenopsis hybrid cultivar. Next base: position 7,622 of record JXCR01127939.1, read on the forward strand.
GTTGTAACTCCTGGAATATATTTAGATAATTCATTATGTTGTTTTAATATTATATTTAAGTTTTAAACATTTGAACAAGATCAATAAAAGAGGAGTAAATGTATACAAGAAGCAAGAACAACAACCAAAAGATATAAATTTCTACTTATTAATTTTGATTGCTTTCTATAATGGCTCTTTTATGTATTATTTGAATATTAAATTGTTAGTAATAGAATTAGAATAGCAGTAAATTGATTTCCACCATCAGACGCTAGTTCCCATCTTAGTTAACTCCAAGCCCTTGTTCGGATTGTAAAATTAAGATAAGTTCATCTTTCCATTGAATATTGGTGAAACTGAAAATCATGCTTAAAGGGCATTTTTATTGAATGGAGCTCCAACTAATGTGTGGTCTGGCAAAGCATTCATATACCCAAACTTATCTTGCATTTGCAAAAAAGAGCTATTTCCTTGACTCAAATTTGAAAGCTCCAAAATGCACTAGAGGCAACTTAACATGTATATATTTGTGTGTGTAACGAGCGGGGCGGGGCGTGTAGGAAAGAAATTAAAAATAATGTAAAAGAAACAAAAACAAAGGAATTCTTCATCCCTATAGATTGTTGACACAATTCCAAATAAGTGCTACACTTCTGCTTGAACTCATTGCATCAAAACTAGAATTTACTCGCAGTCTATTATTTTCATTAGAAGTTTAAAACTTCTAATGTTAATTGCTAAGTTTAGTGCCATACATAACTCCTTTCTTTATTAAACTGCATTCTATAATTAAAAATATATCAATTTTAAAGCGAGTTAGTGACAAAATTTATTTTCCTTAGATAAAGGAAACTGATATTGTGTAACTAATATATAAACTAGTCTAGGTTTGAATGACAAATTCTAACTCTTTGTGCGTTAAATTGAATTCTTTGTGTCTCAATTTGTGTATTAAAGGTGCACATATTTTTCCAATGCACAATTGATTATCTTATTAATAACATTGTGACGTGGGGGTTTGGGCTGAACCGACCCCAACCGGTTCAGCAGGAGAAGGCTCATCCCTAGACAAACCCCCTCCTCCCATTTTTCATTGGGCGGGAATTATTCCGCCCCTTCTTGTTTTTGTTTCCGTCCATCCATCTTCTATTTATATATGTGTTTGTTATCCTAGGGTTTAGTTTTTGGTCCTTTAAGAGTTCAGATTTTCGTCCAGCTCGTCGGCGGCGGTTGTTTTCCCTTTTAGGGATATATCTGAAGGCGAGAAATAGCTCCAATTGTAACTCGCTCAGAGTGGGGATTTTCTTCAAAGGTTCGAGGTGTGATCCGGCTGTAACTCGATCCTACAAAGATACTTATCTTCCCCCAACCTCTTCCCTGATTCCCGCAGCCAGCCCTTCTCTCTTTCCCTGTTGTAACACCTAGACCTGGCTTCCCTCTGTACCGCAAACCCCTCTTTCCTATCTGCTCTCCTGTCACTTAGTTTCTTCCTCTCCTCTTGTCTTCCTTCACTACAGATAAGACATTCAGCTCTACTGGTAAGTCGTTCGACAATTTATAGGGTGAACCTCATCTCTTAAGCTTCCCAGCCTTCTCACTTCATCTCCCTCTCTACGGCTACCTGGCTCCTCCCTCTCTCGCTCTTCAGTTCCCTCTGAGAGATTAAATGAGGTGTCACACAACGGTTAGGACGTTCTAGTAATTGTAGTAATCCTAATTCCTGTAATGAGCAATCATAGGCAAATCATAATCATATGCGTAATCAATATGATATTAATACTTGCGAGTGAAAATTTCATAAACATGCTCATTGTGTCAATAAATAGGAAAATAGATAATTTAAACAGAATTTTATGTATGATTGCAGATATTCAACATTACGAGGGAATTCTAAATGTGTTCATAAATCACAAGAATTCATATCAAAATTCTAGAGAAAGATATTATTCTTAATTTAGTATAACTATTTTACCTGAATTGACGAAATAACCCTACAATGAGTTTTTGCAAGCTCGCTTCAATCTCAACACCTAGTATAAACAAGCTGAAATTTGTCAACCTCGAGGATTTTCATTAATTCTTGGCTTTTATCATGATTTAACCATAAATATAATTTTCTTACCTCAAATGGGCTTCTCAGCATAACCAACCCTTCTTTGATGCTTCCCATTCCTCTTCCCTCTTCTACCTTTCCCCTCAACCCTTCCCTGCAACTCATGAAATGGATCCACAAAAGAGCGTAGCCCTTGGTTCGATAGTTTCGTGTTTGTTCTCACAAAGCTACAGCAATAGGGGACACATTCAATACCATACTTCATGGTAAATATCAAAACGAAAACGTAGGGAAGGAAAAAAAATGTCCTAAATATCATGAAAGAGAGATTTATACTCACTGTCCTTCTCCCAGAGCTCCGAACTAAGAGTTGCGGCTCCATGCCCAACCACTTGCCCTGCCCAGCTTCAATATCGGTCGGAAGACCCTTCAGACAAGCGAAAATCAAGTGGTAGGGGTAGAAATAAAGCGAAGTGTGGCATTTAACGTGGATTATAATAAATCTGAGTCGTTTGATCCTATCCATCTATTGCATACACGGTTTAATGTGGGAGAGGGAGTCTGCTAGAGAACAGTGACAAGAATTAGGGATTAATGAAGAGTTTATTTAAGTTTAATTAAACTTTTATTTCATAATTTTATATGTTCCCATACGTTTAAAATTCAGGCATGATGCTATATATCTAATTTATCAATTAAGATGAATAATTTATAAAATTAATTTAGTCAAATTTTGAAAAATGCTAAATTTAGCATATACTTTAAAATTGCTAAAATTTTACATGTTTTCACAAAATTGGGTATTACATTGGTTGTACTCTCACATTTGCTTTTCAATAATAAAATTTGATTTCCAATTATTATTTGGGTTAACTCCAGTATCATTTGATATCAGAGTTAACATAACCCTAATCCTATTCTAGGGTTACCTCACCTCCCTTCTAACCAAATTTTTTTCTTTCCCCCACCCACCTACCAGCATCCAAACCCTAATCATGCCACCGAAGAGACTAGTATCGAATGTAGATCATAAGTTTATAATGAAAGAGATGTAGTGATAACTCCGCTAAGTGTTACAATGGTTTAATGAAATTGAGGATAAGACAAAAAGGGCGAGGACACTGTCGATTGTGATAGTGAGATCCAAGAAAAGTGAGAACATCTGAATCATTTTTGTAGGGATGATTTCAATGAAGAGGAGAATCAACCATGACTCTTCGAGATTCAAAATCAGAGGAGGCCAAGATAGAAAGTGTCTATTGGATGGTACAAGGCTTAGGAGTGCATATAAATATATTGGATTTCGAGGAAAGAATGAATCTGAATGACTTTCTTGAGTTCATACAAATCATCGAGAGGAACTTTGAATATAAAAAGGTAAGAGATGAGAGAAGAGTGAAACTTGCAACCATCAAGCTGAAGAAAAACGTCTTGTTTTGATGGGAGAAACTGAAGATAAAAAGAAATAAAGAAGGCCAAGACAAGACCACTGCTTACTAGAAAATGAAGGCAGTGTAGCAAAAGTACCTACCAGTTCATTACAAACATGAAATGTTCTCGAGACAACATCACAGGGTGATTGTCATATCTTATAGACATAGTTCTATCCCAGGATGAAGCAGCAAGAATACACCAACTCGAACATTCAAGCCGACCACGCCTGAGAAGAAACTAATTCAAAATGGAGAACAGATGGAGCTAACCAATATTCCTAAAGTTGTCCAAGCTAAGAAAGTATTTCAAGTGTCATGAATTTGGGCATATTGAATCAAGTTGCACGACCAGGAGAATAATCTCTTTCACTGAGCAGAGAATAGTTGAAGAAATAGATAGCGACATGAAGATGTCAGAGCTGAGCCTCAACTACAAGCCGACAAGCAAGAGATGCTAGTGATTCAAGATGAGCCCACAAGAGAGACTCTAGCTAGATTAGCAAAGGTTATTCTAGAAAATATTGAGTCTGAGGTAATGGGCGTTCATACAGAACATGAGATTGTGGTGCCTCAAACCACCTTTTTTGCAGGTATTGAGAAGAGCATCAGTAGCACTGACATTAAACATTCAAATGGGCCATAAATTTGAGGACTCAGCACCAAACAAAGGGAAACCTCATATAATAGAATTTCAGAATTTTCAGATATATAACACACCTCCTAAATAGCTCCTACTGAGGAAAGTCCAACATATCAGAGATGATAAGCTTTGAACAACTTGTGGAGGACTATAAAGAGTAATTTGGGTATTAAACTCAATTCAATAATGTCCCACCAAAAATGGTCAAACAGGAGGGGTGATCGGAGTGTTGGAAATCTCCTCAGAAGCTTTGCAGGAAAAACATCCTTCAACGAGATCCAACTACTAGAGAAAAAATAAAGGCATCTCCCTTATGGTTGTTATTGAGAGTTGTTTAGTCTGCCATAGATTTTATTCTATAGTTGAATCCTCCTTACATACTTGTATATTAGATACAATAAGATAAGTATGAGGAGTGGAAGAAGTCAATTAGAGATTTAGTGACTCAAATTTTGGTTCGTGAGGATATCCAACCACATGCAGTTCTAGTTTTTATTGTGTCAAAAGAAGTCGAATACCTATTCTATTAAGATATGCTTTAGAATGACATCGCCTACAGGATTAACTTGCCAAAAGATTAATCCCTTTCAACTAATTCAACTGGGTCGATTTGATGTCATACTATAAGAAGACAAAAACTTTTTCTAATGAAGTCAAAGCTCCAACAATCCTGGAAGGCTAATGTGAGTGTCTCTCGTTTCAGGAGGGGATGTGGGACAATCACATGTAAGCAGGCCGAGCATCCACTTGCTTGGACCGAAGGTCTTCGGTCCAAGCTTTCATTCGTCAGTTCAAAATAACAAAAGAATAGAATCCATTACACAGAACAAAATTCATTAAAGATTAAACTGTCAAGTTAAAGGCTACAAAGGTTTTGCTTCAGAACATAAATGAAAGCCATAAGCATAGCTGGAAACTTCCAGAATACCAAGAAAATGTCCTCGAGTAGAAATTTGGTTACTTAAAATGGCAAGTATTGAAAACTACAGCCATAATAAATGAAAAATTTTTACCCGTAACAAAGTATATAAACTCTCGGAACATTAAAACTAGAAAAAAAAAACATGTTTCAAGATTTTACGGAACAATCAGAATTACTTCCAAAGAAAAAAAAGGGAAAATGATCAGTAAATTACAGCTAGTGATCGATGTTGTGCACAACCCAAACTTTTTTAGGAAATTAAAGAGATTGAAAATGAACAAAGAAATGATATGATCTGGCTTACCTAAAATATGTAGGAAGCCAGGATAAGCAGGAATAGTGTCCCCAACTTCCACAAAAATGAGCATACATCATTGCCCATACTGCCTGACTTTTGAAAAATGCTTTCCATGGCACGTCCTATTTTCAATAGAAATTGATACGATTACAACTTTGGCCAGCTGAATGTGACATTAATCTAGATATCATCCCATTAAAACTTTCCTTGATGCTTCTACTTACTGAACTCTTTAACTTACTAAATTATTTCACCGCAAAATGAAATTGAGATTCATTAATTGTTGGCGCAGAGTTGGATGAGAAGCTACGTGTCATATACAATAAAAGATCCAGCAAAAATTCAAAGAAAATAACTGAAAAATAATTCTTAATTTGCTTGTTAGCATGGTAAAGCGTGTCAATGTCCACTTTGATTGAATCTGTGACAATAATTACTTTCAAGACTGATCCTGGATGCCATCACAAAAAGTACAAGGAATCATCTACTACTTGTTAAAAATATAATATTCAAATACAAATTTACTTGATAAAACGAAAACATTTACTGAATAAAAGCATATAAATTGCTTCTAAGTATCGGATAATAAGCTGGCAATAGGTAACAAAATAGAAATGGATTTGATGGTATTTCTATCATGACCACTCAGAGACAACGAAAGCAGGTTCTGAATAAAACATCTATTCAATATGTTACATCGCAAACTCAGATATGCTTACTTTTGCTCGATAAGCAGAAACATACCTGGAGTGATTTACTTAATTTTTCAAATGGTGAACTCCAAGCCTTCTCTGCAGGGTTAGAAAACCAGAAATGGCCAACCACATCCATGGGCCTTTCTCTCCAACCTATCAAAGAAATTATTAACTTAGTTTGATAAGTATGTTCCAAGAGTACAAAATTTCAATTAAAGTATGCAATACTTTTTGATTAAGATAGAAATCAACAGAAGCAAAAAATCTTAAAGAATATGTAACTGAGATCACTTCCGCTTTATTTTTGTCACAAAAAAGAATACTATTTGAATTTGGTCCAAATGCATCATACTTGGAGAGATTACGATATTTAAAAATTTGCTTCTGCTACTAAAATCAAAATGCTATAACTTTCAAATTAATCTTCTTTGATGTTCAGCTGAATCGTGTTCTCTTTTATGCATCTGGGGATAGCCATGATATTAAGTACTAGTAATGCGACGCAATATATTAATTTAGTATTGAGTCTTACTTGTATCAAAATATTTTATAATTTTTTATATGTTTTGTTCTTACTTGTCATTTAGGACTTCTAGGTCAATTATCTAAACTGATAGACTCTCGTCTTCTCTCATACAAAAAAGTGCTAAACATAATTTGATGTGCTAGAGTTTCTTTTATTTTAATAAGCAAAGCACAAAGAAAAATTACCCTTCTAATAACTAAAGCATTCATGACTTCTATATCTTATTTACAAATATTATGTGCATGTAAGACAATATTCCTCAAATTAACCAGAAATAAATCATATTATTTAAGAATTTTCAACAAATATAAATCTAAATTGAAAAATAGTAATTATAAGTTATTTGAAAGCAAAAAAAAGTAAAATAATTTTGATATTGAGTGACTAGCGAGAGATCAAGAGGTAGAGAAGCAAGATAGAAGATGAACTATTAAGATAAGGCATTGAAAAGCATTCTTGAGAAGAACATTACGAGCAAGAAAATATTAGAACAAACAATAAGAACCATCATGAGACATATAATAAAAAGACTAGTTCCACCATGAGAGAATTAAAAACTAAAGAGAAACAACTTCATGACAATTAAAATGAATAAGGTGCCAAAATATTCCCATACTATTTACATGTGTCTGTTTTAGTCTTAAAGTTTATAGAAGTGCCCAAATAGCCACCGATTATTTAAAAATTGATCTTTAATAGTTCTCCATAGAGACTATTTCAGCCTCAATTTAAAATTCTGGGACTATTTTGGCACTTCTATAAACTCTGGGGATAAAACGACCTCATATAAATAGTCAGGGAATATTTTGGCACTTTGCTCCTATTAAAATGGTGAGAAACAAATGTTTATGCTTAGTTATTATGAAAGATGTTTATCTTAGTCATAAAATTTGGACAATGTTTTCATTTTGAGCAAAAGTTAAGCGCATAACACTAAAACGTGATGCAATGAAACTGTGCAATATGTGCATTTGTACAAACTAGTGAAGCTTCTCGAGCTTCACAAGCAAGCAATGTAATGTGCCAACATATTGCTTCACCTTACTCCTAAAGTGCACTCGTAATAGCACTACTGACGTAAAGCTCATGAGGAGACCAACCGGGTGCAGTTCCAACCTTGATGGACTGGTCAGTCCCCTTGGAGAGGGACGAGGTGGTGGGGAGGGGGGGAGGGGGGTTGGGCTCCTTCTATTTCTTTTCCTTTCCTTTTCCTCCCCTCTTTTCTTTCTTTCCTTTCTTGCCTTCCGAAACATTTCCTAATTCTATAACCTTTCCTAAAAACCAAAATTTGATTTTATTCTCCTTCAAATTTTAAAAATTTGATTTTATTTCCTTCCTTATTTTAAAGGTCTTGCCTAAATTTTGCTATCTTATATTATTCCTTTCTCATTTTAATGTTTCCAAAAATTAAGTCAAGATTTTGAACTCGATTTCAATTTTATCTGAGTATTTTCCCTCTTAAGGGTTGTATCCGATGACAAGGAAGGTGCCCCAACTGTAAACCCATCTGAGGTGGTATTTATCCTCGTCGTTCCGACCACTCCACACCGTTTGCAGCTTGTCGACGTTCAATTCAAACCAGCAATCCAGCCGGCAGTTTCCCTGCCTCCATTTCCCTTCCAGATTGTCGGCCCTCCTCCTGCAGCCTGCCTGCAGTTTGCTGCCCTCCCTAGTTCTCCCTCAGGCCGCCGACAGCCCCCTGCAACGCCATTGCAAGCCATCACAATCCCTACCGCCTCTTCCACGGGAGGCTTCCCCACGAGGCCTCTCAATGCCTCCCTGCCCTGTAGCACCCCCACCGCCAGCCCACAGCTCCTCTAATGCCTCTCCCACAGCAAGTCGCAGCCTCCCTCAAGTTCTCCTAGTACGTCCCTATACTGCAGCACCCCAACTTACACCCCGTAGTCGTCCTACCGCCTCCTTCACAACAAGCTGCAACCCTCTCTCTAGCGTCAGATCAATGTTGCCTCCCTCCCAACCGAACGCAGTCATCATCAGACCTACCTTCAGCACCATGCCTTTGCTCCTCAGCCTTGGAAGCCTGTCGTGCCTCTGCTCCTCGGCTTCAGCCGCCATTCTCGCCTTCCTTCCTTGGCTTCGACCGACATCCTTGACACCTACAGATTCCACCCTCAACCCTGATTTCCGCTCCTTCCAGCTACAGTACGACGCCTCGACGAGCACTGACTTGTTATCCACTCTCGTCTGACATCTCTCTGGCCTTCACCGCAGCAGCCGCTCCAGCACTACCTCTCCGGACTCCCTCCTCGTCGAGCTTGTCGTGTCTTTATTTGTTGAGTCTTTGTTTTTAAAGTTTTATTTTAAGTTTTGATTTATATGGTGTCTTTCTTTTCTTTGAGTCATCGTTGTAACCGACCTTTCAAGTTATTAATAAATTTGTGTCTTGTGTCGTGGTTTGGGTTAACTCTAGTGTCAATTACTCTAACTAGTTCTCCTTCAACTCTGAATTTCTCTGCTTTGAAAAATCAAAATATCGAAAATAAATAAATTCAACCACATTCATCGTTATGTTTCCTTGCTCGTTGTCAATTGATTTTTCAATACCAAATCATTGGAGATGAATTTTACAAATCATCATTGTTAGTGCTCTTCTCCAAATCACAGAAGTTATCTTGTCCAAGCTGCCCTCCACTCTTAACCAATATTATCAAAGCCCAAAGCACAATGCGAGGCACAAGCCATTATTTTTTGCTTTTCAAACACAAAGCGGACAGCGAAACGACGCATTTATTAACCAAATCGCAAAGAATATATATGAAACTCGTAAGATATAAATGCATTCATTAACAATTATAAAATATTAAATATGACATTAAAATGATATAAAATAGAAAAAAAATGTGGTACAAAATATAACGAAGGCAAATATTGAAGGTAAGCCTGCAAATTAAAATTTTGAATAATTTTTAATAGTATGTTGTAATAATTAAAAACTTAAAAATTACAAAAAAAACTTCAATTAACTTTAGACTTCGAAGAGGCCTCAGCTAAGCAAAGTGAGCGTCACGTGTTTTGCTTCACTTTGTTCATGAAGCATGCTTCTAAAAACATTGCAGTTACCGATATCCATTCAAATTTATCAATGGTTCCCATCATTGACAACACCCATAACACATTCATCACCTACAAGTTACCTCTCAACAAAGATATTTGGAGGCATTAAAGATGGTTGAACAAACAAAATGCTTAGTTGTATTCGCTAGGGCCTACCCTCATGGCTTGGCTTCTCAATGTGCACACTCACTACCCTTAATATTCAATCTTCCACAACACCACCAGTAATTGTAATTTCAATGTTCATGTTGTCCCAACCTGCACTCGTTCCTCAACATCTCAGTAATCACATCCTGCTCATTGCCTCACATACGTCCACCTTAACTCCCAACATCAACCATATCTTCTTTTGAAGGTTTGTGTCGTGCATCATAAGTGCTCTGCTAAACATGCATATCATTATTCTTTCACTAAGCTCACAACTCCCTGCCTTTATACCTGCAAATCACATCATAAAGCAGCATTTAGTCGGTCCAGGGCTAAATCATAATCCAACGTACACCCAAAATAACCACTTGTACAGTTACTTATTCTTTTACACTGCACCAAATATTAAACCTGTCTAGCACATCGTGTATACGTGCGTGCCCAAGAGAGGGGGAAGGTAAATTGGTCTTCTGTTAAATTAAACATTATTCACTTCATAACATCTTATGTTGCAAAATAAATATTACTCAAGATAACTGACACCAATATAGGTTCCTAGAGGGTGTGGGAAGATCAAGGGATTGGCTGAGGGAGTTGTAGAATGAGAGACGATTGGGTTCCTAGAGGGTGTGGGGAGATCAAGAGATGGGCTGAGGGAACTGTAGAATGAGAAACAATTGTAAAAACTGTGGTGGTAGCTGAAAACCTGGTGCAACTAAGGGCCGGACAGTAGTATGGAATCAAAAAACAGCAGGTCAACAGTAGGGGTTGGAAATGTAGAGCAATTCAGTCGATCAAGAGACTTCACCACCTAGAGGCAATCATGTTAAAATCACGCCACCAAAAAGAGATCAAGAATACATCACTTCGACAAGAGCAAAATAGAGAAAACAATCTCTAATGCATAAACCAAAACAAAAGAGTGTCTAAACATAATTTACAGCATATTTAAATGACCTACAGCAAAATAACCCTAAATAATAGCCCAAATAAGGAAAATAAGACACCTACAGAGACAGGCCGGCCCATAGGGGTTGGGAATAGTTTGAACCGGTTCAACCCTGCCTGGTGTTGTCTCAAGTTCACCGAGGAGGAGCGGAAGCAAGACGCCCTGCATCATTCTCCATGAGTAAGAGAAGGCTAATCGTCTTCGCCAAAAGCATAATGATCCTCATTTATGGCGATAGATTTGCAATATTCAAACTAGCAGAGATGTTAGTCTCCTGGCTGATCAATCTCACATGCATTATCATTAATTTTCTAGGCAATCAAAAATGGATCACAAGCACTTGGCTTAAGCTTCCCAAAAAAGCTTATGAGAAACCTATTGATCATAAATAAAAATTATGTTGCATCTCTTTCCTTAAAAACCTGAGATTTCATGAACGCGTCAATCTAATTCTAGTACTCGATGTTCTCCTTAGAAATTTCTCACCTCACCCATTCATGCATGGTCTGAATCTCTCTGACTTTAGCCTTAGAATCAAGGCTAACCTCGGTAGCAGAGAGCATCGATACTAGCTCAAAGGATAAGAAAGACTTCTGTATATATACAATCTCAAAAGGACTGTGACCTATGGACTGATGATGAAACAAACATAAGCAAACTTGGCCTGGGAAATGATCAAGTCCCACTATTTGATATTCTTACCCATGAAACAGCTTAGTAGATTACCTAAACTGTGATTCACCGCCTTGGTTTATCCATTCATCTTTCAACAAACTTTTGATTTGAACCGAAGCTTTGTGTCAAATTTCCTACAAGGAGTTCTCCAAAAATGACTACAAAACTTCGCATCCCTATCTTAAGTGAAGATTTTAGGCACATCATATTAGCAAACTATCTCTTTGAAATTTAATTTTGTAATGTGTGAAATATCTATTATCTTTTAGTAGGGTATAAAATGTATTCTCTTGAAAATGTGAACTACCGCTACTATAACAGAGTTTTTACTTTGTTTAATTCGGGGCAAACCCACCTAAAGTTCATGCTCACGTCTACCCAAGGAAGCTGTAGAACAATAGTGAAGCATAAAGGCTCATATTTTTCTCTTGGATCTAAACCAAATGACATACCATGCATCGTTTTATATCTCTCTCCACATCTCGTATCAACTAAGTCAATAAAATTTTCCTTCAATGAGGAGAGAGATTTATCCCTACCAAAATGTCATGTCATTCCTCCATTATAACACTCCTGCAAAAATGTTATTCCTGAGTGAACTCCTAGAATTACACAAATTATTTTGATAGAACAGGTAACCATTTGATTTGTAGAACTATTAATACGATCCATCTCGATAGTGAACCAAACCTTCTATAAATTCTCACCATTAGCACAAGTATCCTTCAATAATTAAAACCCCGCTACCTCTGTCTGCATGGTAGTGACTAACAGATGCCAGCAACTTAGTGTATCATTGATACCAAAGTTAACCAAATAACAACAGGATATGTAAATTTATTATTAAATCAAATAGGAATTACAACCAAAACACACAGAACTAGAATAACAAAAGAAACAACATAAACTCAAAATACGGTTGGTTTAAGGGTAGCGGTGCTACAATTAGGAGCTGGAAATAGAAGGAAGCATGGAATTGGCTGGAAGAAGAGGGATTGGCGTTGGAGGTTGTGGGTTAGGGTTGGGATGACAAGGAAGCAACAACATGTGGTGGGGAATGCTTGCATTTAAAGGATTAGAGGTGGAGTAGGGTTGATTACTGAGCTGGCAGGGAAGAGGAAGGGTGGTTGGTCGTGGGGTGGGAAGGATGGTGATTTGCGGCTGAAATTGTAGAAGGGCAGCTGAAGTGCTATCATGGGATCCCTGCAGCTTAAAAGGGATGGATGTGGAGGTACGAAGAGTTGGGGATATTGACCACCTCGAAATGAGATACAGTCGAAGCACCACTCGCTCTTGGATGCAACCTTAAACGAAAAAATCGGAGATACCGACGACTGTCTCGATATAAAACAAAAATTAAAAAACAAAAAACGCAAGAATCAAATATATAAGCTTTAGATAATTTAAAATGGGCCCACTGCTGAAAGGAGGAGCCGAATCCAAAGGAGGGAGGTCGTCTTCTCTCTCTGTTGTCTGAACAGGTCGGTCCTAGTGCTGTGAAGTGGGACAGAGACCACGCGCCCCTCATATTTGTGTTAGTCTTTCATGGTTGGAGAGCTTTGACTTCATTCATCGAAGCCTTTGTCTGCACGTTGAAGGTGACAAAGCTTTTCTAAACTCCCAGGGCTGAAGAATCTTTAACTACAGCCTAAGAAACACCAAGATCCCTCTGTCGATTGCAATGTTCCCCAAAACATCTGAGGAATTTCCCCCCTTGCGAGCAACCATCCAAGTCAGTTTAACCATAAGAGGGTACACTACTGAATTTAACCGAGACTTTGTGAAAAGTGTGTACAGCAAAGTCTTCTAATTGTAGCCCCTAGTTGGCTCATCCCTATCTGATGTGAGATCAGACAAAACTCCCTCTAACGGTGGCGACCATGGCAGTAAGACATCAATCATCATGTTTTGAAATGTTCTCTATAGTGACTACCCCATGCCAGGGATCGATGCCTCTATCTCGCTGTCATCAATTATCATTGGCACGCCTCCATTGGAGAGAGCACCTATAATCTCAGACTCCACATAAGATAAAATAACGATACACTTTTCATCCTTGAAGAATGAGGTGTTCCTTGTACCCGTCATGTTAAGTCTTGTGCTCAAACTGCCAAAAGGATGTGGCAGACATCTATGGGAGCCACATCTGATTCTGCAGTTAGTTCCCAAACAAAAACTCTAGGGTACTTCCTATCAATATTGAACATATTCTTTTTTTTTTTTAAACATGTCAGAAAATACAGCTGGGAATGTCTTCGAGTCATTTGGCTAAACGTGTCCACCATCTACATAGATGTCAGATTCTTATTGCTACCTCCTTCGATGATGAGGTTGCATGCATTTTCTTTCACAATGCACCGAGCGTTAAAATATGATGTGGAAAAGCCACATCTGCTCCCTCAACGTCTCAGTCTGAAGGACCCATCAAACCACAAACATCTCACCCTCATTCGTTAGAAGCAGATATTCCTCACCCTGTTCTTAAGTTGCCTCCTCTTCGCTCGCTTCCTCAACTACACCCTACTTGGTGAAGCACACAATTCAGCTCGTCAAACAATTGTAAGTGATGTGTTCAAAACCATAGCATTTGAAGTATTCCTGGTTGGGACTGTATTGGGGGTGCTACTCTCCTCAGGCATTTTCTCACTCAACCAACTTTAAAAATTTAAAAATTAACCAACCAACCAACTTTAAAAAAGTAACGTATGCACTTGATTTTGCCTCAAACATTTAGAATTCATCATTAAGTACTTACATATTTCAATATTTGCAAAGACCCTTATAGTAATTTTTTAAGAACCGCGAACCTTTATAGAAACCAACTATAATTATTTTATATGGGAATAACATTTTTATACTTTTACGGAGCATCACAATATTTGATGAAGGAATATAATCAATTTGCAAATACCCACAAACTTTTATGAAGACCCATTTTATCTAATTATGCTTCATTATTTTCTTATAAGATATTAATGTAACATCTGTCAAAATCACTATATGGTTAATTATTACTAAAGCCCTAAATAATATTTAAAAAAAATTTACTTATAGCAGAATATAATTTAGAGAATGATTAGAATGATACCTTTTTTATTGGTCCACACTTTCCACATAAGTCTTTGATATTTTGTATTGTGTAGCCCTTACACTTAGAAGTCGATACATTTTCTTAATCTAAAACACCAATTTTTATGTGTGGTTTGCCCTAATGGTGAATCTATTTTTTTGTATACTTAATTTGAAAAATCATAATCTTAAGTTCTTTAGTTTAATTTGTAATCATGAAAGTTTAAAAAAATATTATGACCTTGTGGAGTAAAAAAACTATACTATTTTGAAGATAACAAATTAAATTTAAAGAACATTACATTATGTCAAAGTTTAAGCAGTAAACCCTCCCCCAAAGCATGACCGGTTTAATAAATAACATAGTAATAGAAACATGAAAATTTCTTACTAGAAATAACAAAATAGTCACAAGGAAAGATGCACTAGAAAAACAAGTGAGAACAATCATTTGTCCATTGATATGGAAATAACACTAATGATGAAAAATAAAAATTTGAAGTAACAAAAGAGACTGCATTGATACGATACACTAGCCATAAAACAAGTGAGAACAATCATTTGTCCATTGATATGGAGATAACACTAATGATGCAATATAAAAATTTTAAGAAACAAAAGAGATTGCATTGATAAAGTTCTTAATATTTCTTACTCCCCCTTAAATGCACGCCCTCTTAACTACAAAATATTTATTTTTCCCTTCCCTTTTATCATATCAAAATGAAGGTGTGGCCAACTAAGAGCAAATGAAAAGAGAAAAACACTTAAAAGTGCAAACAATATAATAAAAAACAATTTCATTACCTTCCTCGGAATCAAGAACCACCTCAAATGGCGATGTTTTATGTTAAGTTGATATTTTGTCACCCATTCTTATTGATGATTGATTTATTCCACAAACATCGAGATGCTCACTAATTGTCCCTATATAGTTCCAGTAGTTGGGCAAGTGGGATGATTAATCTCACTACAAAAAGAGAGGCGCGGAAACTTGAGTGAAAAAATGTGGGTTGGCGGTCAACTGAGTATTTACTAAAATAAAAATTTGGATACTTTAGCAATGATAAACTCATGTTGTAATATGTGATTCCAATTTATGCAAACCTATTCTAAAAACTTCTTCATATGCAACTTTTGGCACACTAATTTCTCCTTTCTATACCTTTTACGTTACTACCATACAACTACCTTATAATACAAATCTTTTACTCTACATCAAAATGCAAAAATTACTAAAATCTATTTTATACAACATCAACTTCAAGAGTACTACTAACACAAAATTCATGCGGTAATCATTTCTTGCTCGACCATTTCTAGTTTTGTCGGATGTCAATCATAATATCCCCTATAATGTTCAAATATGTGATAATAACCGATTAAGTAAAAGTCCAAAATGATCCTCAAATGCCTGAGATTATTGAATGTGCAAAATTTGATCCATTAACTTCTTAAAATTGACCAATCCCAAAATTAGACTTACGTAGTCCACAAAAAAGTTCACGCAATGATTAAAAGGAATAACCATTTTACAGCATTTTTCCTCGTCGTAATTTTTAATTTAATTTTGTTACTCGAGCTTCATTGGTCAACACAGTCTCCAAATGATAAGGGCTATCAAAGATTATCAACAGCAACACACGAAAACCAAATATCAAAGATCGCAGCCAAAAGACAGAACATAAATTATGACAAGCAGTTCAATGAGAACGAGATTGCTAGGGCTGATTATTATGAAGATCGCTCCTTGCTATAAGAGTACAACAATGGTATGTGCTTAAAAGAAAAAAAACATAAACATCTGTAAGTCATTCTCCTCTCCCCTTCCCAATACAAGAATCATTCTAAGGCAAGCGCAAGCGAAATAGAAAACTTGTTCTTAGAAAAACATCCAATCGTGAAATATATTAAATTGCTCGAAAACCTTACTAGAGACCAGCTACTTCTCAATCTGAACTTAACTGGTGGGCAACTTCACTTCAACAAACGGTTGAAGTAATAATCGTTCAAAAAAATGTTATATTTACTTTAATAGTTTTGGTAGAATTAACTTTCAAAAAAATAATCGTTGTCACAACCTCGGTCGGGGCTTAAAATTAACTAAGACAGGAACAAACGGTCTGACATCATTAACATTTAAAAAACTATCCACAAAATTATAGAATTTTTCAAAATATAAAAGACACAAAGAATTCCACAATTTCATAAGAAAATTAAATCAACCAACAATAAAAGAAATAATCTGCAAGTAAAATATCAATCCACATAACAATACATCACTATCTAAAAGAAACTATGCAAAAAGAAACAACAAACATCATAAACTAGTATCTATTAGCTGCAATCCTCCCGTAAACCAAGTCTCTCTTACTTAACATATCAACCTAAACTTTTCTTTTCCTGAAAGAGACAATTAAATTCAAAAGTAAGTTTGACATAGTAAGCAAATATCATCTTAGTATGCATTAAATTATCATGCAAATGCAATGAATGAATGACAAAAAAAAAATGTTATTCATTACCTTATAAAACTGAAAAACTTTCAATTTAATTTTATCCCTTCCTATTTCACTTTTAAGTATTTAAATTTTTTATCAAATTCAAGAATCATAACAGGATTATCGTCATACCAGAAAGTATCATAAAAGTGTACCTAAATGTACCCTTAAAAATGTACTCGCATGTACCCTAAAAATTGCACTTAAAGGTACACCTTTGTCATTTATTTTATCATTAGCATCCTCTGTCAGTATCATCCTGTGGTAATCCTCTATGGCTTAAAATTTATATTTCATTTCATATCAATTTAAGATATTTTAAAATTTATCTTCATATTTCTGTTAATTTCCTCCTATTTGTGATACACATTTCAAACTTCCAAATCATAAGATATGAATGAAATCATCATTTTAAACTCTTCTGCAATCTCAGCTTTTCTTCCTCCCGACGCAAAGGTGGCGCAACTTCCATCTCATCCTTCGCACGAAACTAGCGTACGAAGCCGCAACTTCCTCTTCGTTTGTGGCTCGATCCAGGTAAGCCCTTGGTGCTGCCTCCTCTCTCTCCTTCTCCTCCTTCGATTTGCAGCTCAATGTAGCACTAAAAGCACGATAGTAGTGTCGGCTTCAACAACACCTGACGAATTACAGCAAGCGGCAACGTCAACTTCTCACTTCTTCTGATGTTGCTTCCATTCTCCTAAGGCTTGTTCCTTCCTCTCCTTCACTGTCGTTACTCCCTCTCTATTTTTTTAGTTTGAATGGGAAATACAACTCTTAAGTTGAAACAAAAGGGGTGCTTATCTTAGTATTTATTCAATTGTTATTATCATTATTATTTAATATTAATTTATTTATTTATTTTTGTTATTAACACTGTCGTGTGACCTTTCAATCTATTTACATAGCAATTCTAATGTTGTGATTAATTTGGATTAATTTGGAAGATTTTAAGGAACCAAATTGAACATTTCGGCTTTTTTCATAACTAATTAGATAAGAAACTACATTCTATCCTCATACTTCAAATCAAAAAGATAATATTAGCTATATAATCACAATTTCTTTAATTAATATATTTTCATGACCTGACCTGAGCATTGCAATTTCCAAGTCGGGAACAGACGGTCGTACGATAAAAATCAAACATTTCTATTTTCATTTTCTACAGCTAATATTTAATCATACAAAAACAAATGAAAGAGATACCACAAAAAAGAAATGAACATAAAATAGTTAAATTTACCTTATTTAATGTTGTTCGCGTCTTCTATAAACATTTCTTTCGTTAATACTCGTATTTTAAACAAGTTATTAAACATAAAATATTAACTTAAAATAAAGTGAGCTAGAGCAACTAATGAATACCCATAACCTTAAATTTTAATAACACATTAAAAAAGAAAATAATATGCATTTTAGTCGGACATACAACAAACTAGTATAAGTGTTTAATTTTACTTTTTCAAATATGATTATTCACACTGGATCAAAATATTTAATGTATAGTACTATATATATACTTTCTCTATTCTTCCGACTGATATATTGACAGATGGTTTACTTTGGTCCGATAATCAGGATAGTATTGAAGCTCCACATCCCCAGGATGCTTCAGGTGTTGAAGAGACAAGCTTACCATCTCTCCAGAATCAGAATGTTGTTACTGTTAGTCAGGAGTGGGGGCTCATTCTCTCCTACAGTCCAACAATCCGTTGACCACACCGATCAGTTGAGCCAGTCCTCGGATGAGGAATGACAGGTTTACACATCTAGAAAGAAAAAGAAGAATGGAGGCACACTCCAGCTTGGGAACTTAATGGATGATACTCTAGTAAATTCAGGTAATGGAACGACACTCAGCAATTTATTAGCTGTCTTCGGTCCTAGAACCAGAAAAAGAGACAAGACCAAGTTGGCTCGTGTCTAGCAGCTTATTTCCTGCAAGCTTTGTTTTTTTATGTTTTATCTTTGTTTCATCCTTTTAGAATGCTAGAGTCTGATGTATCGTATGGGTATGGCACCTTTTTTTGGGTCCTCTCATACAATCTCTACATATCTTTTCAATTTCAATAAAATTAGCCCTTAGGCGTTTATTTATATATATATATATATATATATATATATATATNGCCTTAATGACCGCTTAATGAGCCCCATCTATATCTATATCTATATCTATATCTATATCTATACATTGAAAGCCCAAAAAAGGCAAATATATTAAATAGAAAAAAAAGATACAGATACAATGTGTGGGAGGGCCCAAGCATGGCACCCTGTCCACACAAAAAATCACAAAATACTTAAAAACTAGAAAAAACATAAAATACATTAGATACTAAAATAAAAAACCTAACAGTGCCGAAATACATAGTATCAGGTGGCTAGAGAGCGACCCAATTTGATCTTGCCTCTGCCTCTAGTTTTAGGGAATGAGCAAGCTAATAAGTTGGTAAGATGATTGTCATTGCCAGTAGTANTCACACAAAAAATCACAAAAAGTTTCAAAACTAGAAAAAACAGAAAATACATTAGATACTAAAATAAAACATCTAACAGTGTCGAAATACATAATATCAGGTGGCTTGAGAGTGACTCAATTTCGTCTTGCCTCTGCCCCTAGTTTTAGGGAAGGAGCAAGCTAATAAGTTTGTAAGATGATTGTCATTGTCTGTAGTAACTAATGTATCATCCAATATGTTCCCGAGTTAGAGTCGGTCTCCATTCTTCTTCTTCCTCCTGGAATAAACCTCTCATTTTTCATCTGAAGAATAATTCTGATGGGTTGGTAAAGCTGAAGCAAAAGGAATACCAATCGTATTACCCACAATATATTCTAATATATGTGAAGTATGAGTTGTCTCTACACCGGATACTTCCTGAAGAAGTGGAGCTACGAGGCTCTCCTGATTATCAGTCTAAACCTTATCATTTGTAGGTAATAGTCCATCAGTATTGTTTTCTATGGAGTTTGAAGGTGTCAGCATCACATCACTCGCAGTAACAGTAACGGTAAGGGCAATAAAATCATACACTAAAATATGTCCTGTGGTAGCTTTTTCTCTAAGTGGTACATATATATCCTTAGAACCATCCTTATTCACTTGATTTTTAGATTTCACATTAGGGTGAAGCTTATGACATTTATCAAGAGTATGTCCAAACATCTTATAATGATAACAATAAGAAGGTCTATGTTTCATGACGATTTGTTGTCAATATCCATTATGCATTGTGCACAACCAGACTTCAGTAACATCAGGCAAAGTAATATCTCTTTCCAAAAGTATTCTGACCACAGAAGGTCTGGTAAGGTTGAAAGTGGGTAGATCTAGCTTCATAGAGTCCCCAAGTAGGACACCAATAGAGTAGAGAACCTAATGATGAAAAAAATACAACTTGAGATCAGATAGACTAAACCATACTGATACAGTAGGAAGTTCATGATTGGGGTCAAAATTAGAAGACCACATGAGTAGCTTCATTGATTTACCAACAATGTTAAGATATTTTTTTGGAGAAAATACGAGTGTAGTTTTCAGGCACGATTAACTGAAGCAAAACATGTCTCTCATCCATGAGTCTCACTTTCCACTTCCTGCTAATTTAGGGCCATCAAAATTTTTCCTGACAACTTACATAGCTGGGTTTCCCCGCTGAAAATTTTCAATGAGAGCAAATTTGAATTTGTTAGTCAAGCTTGAAATTTCTGACTTAGAGAAAAATAGTGTTGCATTCTCACTCTTGCTGTTTGCATTCTTAATAAAGTGGCGGTCACATGTACCACGATTCTCTTTATAACTTGAGGGGAAGACAATCGTCGTCTCCCCCTAAGGATTACCCACAATGTGGACAAAAGAGGTTTTACCGGGCTCAACTGAAGGAGTAAGCTCCATCACAGCAAAGAAAAGCCCTGCAAGTCGGGCCGAGGGCAAAAAAAGTACTATATATAAATATATATATAGAAAAAAACCCGAGGGCAAATATATTAATACGGAAAAGATACATAAATGTTGTATGAGATGGCCTAAAAGAAAGTCCAACTCATATAATAGAATACACACAAAACCCAAATAAAGTAAAGATACATAAAGGTAAAAAAACGAAAAAGCCACAAAAGAGCACAAAAGTGCTAGGGACGTCCCACTTTAGTCCTCCTGTCTCTAGTTCTCGGAAGTGAGCCGGCTAACAAATTGGTAAGGTGAGTATCATTACCCGTAGTAACCAAAGTATCATCCAACAGATTCCTGACCTCAAGTAGATCTTCATTATTCTTCCTTCTCCTGGATGTGTAGACCTGTCATTTCTCATCCGATGATTGACTCATCTGATTAGTAGATTTCAAAGGTGGTCTAACAGATGTAGCTCATTGCACGTCTTGATCCTATGAGCCTGAGTAATATTAACATATTTCTAGACCTGATGAGACGGTAGTGAAACAGTAGAAGTATTTCCACATGTATTATCAGTGATAGATTCTAGGGCAGACGAGGTCTGAAGAAATTCCCTCTCCCCCATGATAGAAGGTTTCAAAGATTTAGGAGCTACAACTGGAAACTGAATAGTTGTCATATTGCCTGCGGGGATAGTGATGTTGTCTGGGATATCCTTCTGATGATCAATAGTGTAAAAAATTGGGAGCTGATCAGGAAGAGATGAAATCACAGCCTCTAGCGGAGCAGTTTTTTTTTTATCTGAGTTGGGGTGTAGATGGTGGCATTGAGAACTGGAGTGTCCGAACATACGACAGTTCAAACAATACGACAGAAAAGGTTCAATCTCTACCTTCTGTCAATATCCATGGTGTTGTGTGTCCAACCAAATTTTCTCAGAAGCGGGTGAAGTAATGTCTCTTTCAACAAGTACTTTGGCTTCAGAAGGACGCGACAGATTAAAAGTAGGAATGTCCGTCTTGAGTTGTTTCTCATAAGCCGAGGCAATAGAGTATAATACTTTTTTAGAAAAATAATGAAATTTCAGACCAAGGAGATGAATGCAAACTGGAATGATTGGCGGTTCTGTCTGTAGGTCAAAATCCACAGACCATTTCAGAATCTTCATTGCTCTGTTATCAATCTATATTATCCTTCTAGCAAATAAGCGCATGTAACCTTCTTCATTACTAATTTGAACAAAATTATGTCTCTCATCTAATAGTCCAATTTTTCATTCTCTAACAAGATGCATAAGTTCAAATTCTTTGCGAATGAACTCCATTTTGGGATGACCATTAAGAAATTTCTCAACCAAATTCAGACGACAGGAAGAAGCAAGTTGAATATCTTCAGCTTCTGTTAAAAAGATGACAAACTTTCAATTCTTCCTACGAAGTTTCTTGATGTCCTCCTCCCACTCAAATGAAAAGAAACATGACGATTTTGGTGTGTCTGAGGCGTGGACACGGGCAAGGGCAGCTGCATATGATTTGTCCGAAGCCATCCTCAGACATGTGCGGCGTTCAGAGAAGAAAGCATACGAGAGAAAAAATTACGTCGAAATAGTCGAAGCTAAGAAAGGGAGGACGCTGTGAGATGGGACGAGCACAGAAGCCGCAGAAATTGCGAGTTGTACCTGCAAGACGGAGCAGCAGAACAAGCGAGTGGTACCCGCGAGACAGGCTGCAGAAGAGCTACAAAGCCTGGAAATCTTGAGTCAGGAAAGCTTGCGAGCCGAAGAAGAACCGGGGAGACGAATGGAATCGAAGGCAAAGACGCCCAAGAGGAAACAACAAAGCCGAGCGAGGAAGACAACGCCATCGCGTCTTTATATATTGTGTAGTATATATATATATATATATATATATATATTATATATATATATATACATCTACATATATATGTATATACGCACATATATATGTATATAAGTACATAAATCTATAAATATGTACATATATATATACTAATATTAAATTGTCGTCTGCTTCGTCGAGGCTCTGCTAGGGCTTCGCCTCACGGCGAAACCCTAGCCTCTGATACTTGTAATTCCACGCTCGTAGAAGAAGGGGAGTACGCTCCTCTGTTCCATCGTCTGCTTCGTCGAGTTGCGCCTGTGCTCGCTGCTCGTTGTAGGGTCGATAGCGCTCTACGGCTCCTCTCTCACAGTTTTGACCCGATCGCGATTCGCATTCTGCTGTTTCGACCAG
Source organism: Phalaenopsis hybrid cultivar (assembly GCA_002079205.1). Taxonomy (NCBI): domain Eukaryota; kingdom Viridiplantae; phylum Streptophyta; class Magnoliopsida; order Asparagales; family Orchidaceae; genus Phalaenopsis; species Phalaenopsis hybrid cultivar. The sequence continues at coordinate 30,735 of JXCR01127939.1, forward strand.
TACGTGTCTGTTTCTTCCATCTTGCGCTTGTTTCCGCAGGTTCGACTTTTGCCGCTTCAACCCGACCCACGTGCATTCGCTTCTGGTCGCGCTCCATCAATCGGATTGTCTGTTTTGTTGGCTTTTGCATTTGCGGGAAGAAGGATCATCGTTATCGCACTTCCTTCTTCTTCGTTTGATCCTGGAAAAGCTTTTTTCGCCCACGTGGCGAGTAATCATCTTGCGGAATCTACTGTTGTTTTCCCCTCAAGCCATAAGGAATGTCGTGATGGTACGAGTGATTGCACTTTTCTTAAGAAGATAAGAAAAGTAAGAAAACAACACTATTTTTCTCTTATTCAGAAATTTCAACCCTAATTGAGAAATTCAAGTTCACTCTTATTGGGAAATTTTAGTGAGGGCACCCACCTATGGAAGTTAACAGAAAGAGTTTTGACGTTCTCAAACTTGTATGCAAGTGGAAAGTGGGACTTTTGGATGTGAGACATGTGTTGATTCAATTAACCTTAGCTGAAGACTATGCTCAAATTTTCTATAAAAATAGTCTCAACATTGCAGGCAAGTCAATGAAGTTACTCAAGTGGTCTCCTAATTTTGACCCAAATCATGAGTCTCCTACTGTTCTGGCATGGATTAGTTTACCTGGTCTCAAGTTGCATTTCTTTAATCATCAGGTTCTTTATTCTATTGAAGTCATTCTTAGAGATCCTATGAAGCTAGATATGCCCACCTTTAACCTAATCAGGCTTTTTTTTGCCAAGTACGGTCTAAACTTATATATCATATAAGTACGGTCTAAACTTATACTACTAAGGATATCTTAATATGAATAACGTTTTATTTATGTGCAGAATTACATTAGTGTTCTCGGCTAGTATCATAAGAGGTGAACTTCATTATAATCAGCATGCATATGCAAGAAGTCTATGTAGCACACATCATTGAATTTAATATACTCTATGTTGTTCACCTCATTTTCGAGTGAGGTCTTCACTTATCCCTTTAGAGCCTAGGATCTAGCCTTAGGTTTTCTTTGTTTGACCCTCGTAGAGGACTAGTACAGGATCCACACCATTTTGAAAATTCAAGCCACCTCGTCACTCCTTCGAGTCTCGCATTGGCGGCCTCGAATATTTGGCATTTCGCTGAGTTGATTAGAACCGACACATGAAACTCAAGTCGAGTTCCTAAATTAATAGAAGCATCCCCTAGGTAAACCATTTGTGACTCGAGCACTCGCTAACGCTACATTTTGCGCACACATTGCACCACACACGATTTTGACTTAAATTGACTCGCTCGTCAGCGAACTCGTCCGAACGACCTCGGATGACGAAATAAATCACATTTATGTGTCCGAGACGTCAACTTTAGCTAGAAATGACACCCATATTATCATGATTTTGCGTGCGAGCAATTAGCACAAATATCAATGCATGTTTCTTTTAATTAGTAGTGCGTGGGCCCAGGCTTAACCCAGGTTCAACTCGGGTTCGATTCAGGCAAAGATTCGAGCTGAACACGGGCTCATAACTCTGGCTCAAATATTTTCAAAATTCAAATTTTAAATTTTAAATTGATCATTTAATCTCACATTAATTAGGTTAAATTAAAATTTAATATTTGTCTAATGAGGATTCCCTCACATGGAAGGTGTTTAATTTGGCGTCTAATGCCTGTAACGGATACTGACATTTATACCAATTTGTTCGATCCCGCTCCTTCGATTAATTCGCTTCCCCGCTCGCCTTCTGGCTATTCGACCTCCCCTGCTCCCTTCTCCTGTCGCGCCCACTCCTCCGCTCGATCCCGCTCTCCCTCTGCACTCGACAACTCACCTCTCCCGCTAGCCCTCCTCGCGCCTGCTTCCTAGCTCGACAGATTCAACTCCTCCGCTCGATCCCGCTCTCCTCTCACTCGACTGAATAGCCCCGCTTGCTCGCCTCCCCCCTTGCGCCGAGGAATCCCGTTCAGCTCCTCTCCTCCTCTTCCGCGCGAGACTCACCTGCTCTCTTGCCTGGTTCGTTGCACGCCCTAGTCGAATCCTTGCCTTTATAGAGAACTTGGAACTCAGGTAAAATAAATCTTATTTAATCTTTATATTAAATAAGGGAACTTGTCGGTCACACATAAAAGGTTCGCAAATCAAACGGATGTCACAAATTCTCCTAGTTTGCAGGATTGGATCTATCGTCGGGATATACACTCATCTTTCAGGAGTGTATAGTATTCGCGGTATCGGACGCGATTATGCAAACTATCAGACAAATGAGATTTATTTGGTCTCATTTTTTAAAAATTAAAACACATTACTTTCAAAATCCAAACTATATACATATTATATTAGATTAAATTTTAAAATTATTTTCAAAATCAATCAAAAAGTTGACCGACATATGTATTATTAACTAATGTGTAATAGTAAGTACTGTCATAAATACATAATATTCATGATGATGTGACTAATAAAGAAAAGAGCATATTAAACAAGATAAAATTATAAAAATGAATTTACCTTGGCTGAGAAGAAACAAAATTGCTAGAAAAATATAGCGTTGACCCGATAGTCTTTGTTGAAACCAAGATGAATATTTCATGTTCGACCTTTTTGGTATGATGAAAGGAGGTGCAGCAGGGATCTCAGTCAATCGACCCCTCATTCAAATGCTACCATAAACTAAAAAAAGTAAGAGTAATAACCTCCATGCTTTCCACCTTTTTATTCCCTAAGTCATAACTCCTTCTATTTAATACCTATAATATAAAAATATTCCCATTAAAAATTATGCTAATTAATTATTATTAGTTATTATTTTCATATTACATCATTTTAATTAAGATTATAATCCTTCCATTTTAAGTTGCATTAAATCATAAACATTATGACTTTATGTAGTTAAAAATTAAATTTCTTTTTCTTTATTTAATTATGCTTTGTAACCTTAATTAATTTGTTTCAATTCAATTAGCAATTAAAATTCCTTAAATTTAATTAGTAATCTTATAACATTTGTTAAAATATATCATTTAATTACTAATTTGTCACGACCCGGTCTAGGGCTTGGAATTAAATAAGGCGAAAACGGATTGTCTAAAAGGTGAATTAAATTTTCTATATTAACTCACAATTTAACATATTAAAGAGCCACTCAAAATTAAATTAAAATGATATAATTTATAATTATCTCGTTAATGGTTGTCCGCATCTTCTATAAACGTTTTATCTTCTCTCACTCATCTTTTAATAATTTAATTAAACTTGAAAAATTAGTTAAGACAATTGTGAGTTGAACGAGTCAATAAACACTCATACTTCGAAAGTACAATAATACAAGGGAAAGAAATAACAATATGTATGTTAGTTAAGCTTCTTTATAAATCAATATAAACATTTGACATACTATTATCATTATCGTATCAATATCAATTCATAGATATACAGCCGTCACATGAGGCACCGTCTAAAAATTTGTGTCACTTAAAGTGCTTCAATATCAATATTATTTTCCATTTAAGTGTAGGGTACATTAGTTTTCCCCCGCCAGCATCATCAACAGGTACTCTATCATAGTCAAGTATACACATACAAGCATGTTATAAATCATTTATTATATTCTCAATATCATCCAATATCTTTATTTTATAACATGCATTAGTAATGCATAAGTATAACAATGCAAATCATCCACATTCATTTCTAGATGATCAAATTGAATAAAAAGCTAAAATAATCATATTCTAGTTACAGTAACAAGATATATTGACTAATGTAAGTGATTTAGAAGAATTACAACTTTATTACCATAATTTTAAAGTAAAAGTACTCACATCGATGACGCTTAATTAGACAAATTTTTACTCTGACATCGACTCTTATAAAGCTAAAACCTAACATAAATATGATATAAAAATTTGATTTATTTATTATCTTAAATAAACTACTAAATTTTTATTATTTTATTATCTTTATTTTTCTATTTAATACATATAGTTTAAAATATCTTATTATTATTATTATTATTATTATTATTATTATTATTATTATTATTATTATTATNTAACCCCATTGTTATGAACACATCTGCTCAATCTATGGAGGAAGTTCCCGCAAGACAGGATTTGGTATCTGATTTCCCTATGAATCCCCCCTTGCCAACACCGTAGTTCCTGATGAAGAACGTCATACTACAGATATAGATCCAAAGGTGTTAACATGTCAGGACACACGAGAGTGCTCCCGCTCCCCTGATCCAATAAAAGATCAGCTTATACAACAAGTAATTGTTTCAAATGTTCAACAATTTACACATGTCTGACACACTTTAGACTAATCCACTGACCAGGCAAGCCAATCTTCGGATGAGGAATGACAAGTCTATTCTAGGAGGAAGAACAAGAATGGAGACAGACTCGAGCTTGAAAATTTATTGGATGATACATTGGTTACTAATGGCAATGGCACTCATCTCACCAATTTATTAGTAGCTCCTTCCCTATAAATAGAGGCAGAGGCAAGTCAAAATTGGACTAGATTTTGACACTTTTTAGTTTTTTTCTTTTTTTTAGGTCTCTTATGTACTTTTTGTATTTTCACTTTTTGGAACCATTTGCATATGGTGGTTATCGTGTGGGCAGTGTGTCATGTTTGGGCCCCCCCCCACACAATCTATATGTATTATATTTTCTTTTTAATATATTAGTCATTGAGTTTTCTCAATATATATATATATATTATAAAAAAACCTAAGGCAAATTTATTGAAGAGAAAATGGTACAGATAGGTTGTATGAGTGAACCTAAATAGGCACACAACCCATAAGAGGTGAACTTCATTATAATCAGCATGCATATGCAATAAGTCTATGCAGCAAACATCATTGAATTTAATATACTCTATGTTGTTCACCTCATTTTTTAGTGAGGTCTTCACTTCTCGCTTTAGAGCCTAGGGTCTAGCCTTAGGTTTTCTTTGTTTGACCCTCGTAGAGGACTAATACGGGATTCACACCATTTTGAAAATTCAAGCCACCTCGTCACTCCTTCGAGTCTCGCATGGGCGGTCTCGAATCATCGGCATTTCACTGAGTTGATTAAACTACACATGAAACTCAAGTCGAGTTCCTACATTAATAGAAGCAGCCCCTAGGTAAACCATTTGTGACTCGAGCACTCGCTAATGCTGCATTTTGCGCAACCGCGCACGATTTTAACTTAAATTGACTCGCTCGTCGGCGAACTCGTCGGAACGACCCCGGATGACGAAACGACCACACGTATGCGTCCGAGACGTCAACTTTAGCTAGGAAGGACACTCATATTATTATAGTTTCGCGTGCGAGCGATTAACACGAATATAAATGCACGTTTTTTTAATTAGCGGTGTATGGGCCCGGTCTTAACCCAGGTTCAACTCGAGTTCAATTCGGGCAAGACTTGGGCTGAACACGGGCTCACCACCCTGGCTCAAATATTTTCAAAATTCAAATTTTAAATTTTAAATTGATCATTTAATCTCACATTAATTGGGTTAAATTGAAATTTAATATTTGTCTAATGAGAATTCCCCCGCATGGAAGGTGTTTAATTTGGCGCCTAATGCCTGTAACGGATACTGACGTTTATACCAATTCATTCGATCTCGCTCCTTCGATTAATTCAGCTTCCCCGCTCGCCTCCTGGCTATTCGTTCTCCCTTGCTCCCTTCTCCTGTCGCACCCGCTCCTCTGCTCGATCCCGCTCTCCCTCTGCGCTCAACAACTCACCTCTCTCACTCGCCCTCCTCATGCATGCTTCCTCGCCCGACAGATTCAACTCCTCCGCTCAATCCCGCTCTCCTCTCACTCGATCGAATAGCCCCACTCACCTGCTTGCCTACCCCCTTGCGCCGAGGAATCCCGTTCAGCTCCTCTCCGCCTCTTCCGCGCGACACTCACATGCTCTCTTGCCCGGTTCGTCGCACGCCCTAGCCGAATCCTTGCCTCTATAAAGAACTTGGAACTCAGGTAAAATAAACTCTATTTAATTTTTATATTAAAAAGGTGAACTTGTCGGTTACACAAAAGATTCGCAGACCAAACGGATGTCACAAAATCTCTTAGTTTGCAGGATTAGACATTTTATCAGGATATACACTCATCTTTCGGGAGTGTATAGTATTCACGGTATTGGACACAATTATGCAAACTATTAGATGAATGAGATTTATTTGGTCTCATTTTTTAAAAATTAAAACACACTACTTTTAAAACCCAAACTATATACTTATTATATTAAATTAAATTTCAAAATTATTTTCAAAATCAATCAAAAAGTTGACCGACATATGTATTATTAACTAATGTTTAATAGTAAGTATTGTAATAAATACATAATATTCATGATGATGTGACTAATAAAGAAAAGACCATATAAAACAAGATAAAATTAAAAAAAAAGAATTTACCTTGGCTGAGAACAAACAAAATTGCTAGAAAAATATAGCGTTGACCTGATAGTCTTTGTTGAAACCAAGATGAATATTTCATGTTGGACCTTTTTGGTATGATGTAAGGAGGTGCAGCAGGGATCTCTGTCAATCTACCCCTCATTCAAATGCTATCATAAACTAAAAAAAGTAAAAGTAATCACCTCCATGCTTTCCACCTTTTTATTCCATCAGTCATAACTCCTATTTAATACCTATAATATAAAAATATTCACATTACAAATTATGCTAATTAATTATTATTAGTTATTACTTTCATATTACATCATTTTAATTAATATTATAATCCTTCCATTTTAGTTGCATTAAATCATAAACATTATGACTTTATGTAGTTAAGAATTAAATATCTTTTTCTTTATTTAATTATGCTTTGTAACCTTAATTAATTTGTTTCAATTCAATCAGCAGTTAAAATTCCTTAAATTTAATTAGTAATCTTATAACTTTTGTTAAAATATAACATTTAATTACTAATTTGACACGATCCGATCTGGAGCTTTGAATTAAATAAGGCGAGAACGGACTGTTTAAAAGGTGAATTAAATTTTCTATATAACTCACAATTTAACAGATTAAAGAGTCGCTCAAAATTAAATTAAAACGATAAAATTTATAATTACCTCGTTAATGGTTATCCGCATCTTCTATAAACGTTTTATCTTCACTTGCTCATCTTTTAATAATTTAATTAAACTTGAAAACTTAGTTAAGATAATTGTGATCTGAACGAGTCAATGAACACTCATACTTCGAAACTATAGTAATACAAGGGAAAGAAATAACAATATGCGTGTCAGTTAAGCTTGTTTATAAATCAATATAAACATTTGACATACTATTCAAAGGGGTCTATATCATTATCATTTCATAGATATACAACCGTCACATGAGGCACCGTCTAAAAATTAGTGTCACTTAAAGTACTTCAATATCAATATTCTTTTCCATTTAAGTGCACGGTACATTAGTTTTCCCCCGCCAGTATCATCAATAGGTACTTTATCATAGTCAAGTATATCATTATATTCTCAATGTCATCTAATATCTTTATTTTATAACATACATTAGTAATACATAAGTATAACAATGCAAATCATTCACATTCATTTCTAGATGATCAAATTGAATAATAAGCTAGAATAATCTTATTCTAATTGCAGTAACAAGATATCTTGACTAATGCAAGTGAATTAGAAGAATTGCAGGTTTATTACCATAATTTTGAAGTAAAAGTACTCACATTGATGACGCTTAATTAGACAAAATTTTACTCAAACATCGACTCTTATAAAGCTAAAACCTAACATAAATATGATATAAAATTTTGATTTATTTATTATCTTAAATAAACTATTAAATTTTTATTATTTTATTATCTTTAATTTTCTATTTAATAAATATAGTTTAAAATATCTTATTATTATTATTATTGTTATTATTTAAATAAAGCTATCCTTACATCTTCCAAACACTCAGGCCAACTCGACCCGCACGCTCTGCCTGGCCTTCCTCCTCTTGACAGCGCATCTCTTCCCCTCTTCCCCTCTTCCTTCGACATGAGGCACTAAACACTTGCGGGCAACTCTTCAGCTCCCTCAACTCGCGAGCTTAACTCATTGATTTCTCCTGTCAACGCAATGCTTCTTCCTCTTTCCCGAGATCGTCGACATCCCCTCTGCCTTCGCACAGCTTTGAGGGCACGGCTCAATGCTGAAATTGATGTAATCATTTCGAACGCTTTGTGGCTTCTTCAGTAAGAAGACACACTACTCCTTCCTCTTCCTTCACTCCTTGATCGCACACCCTAGAGCACATGCATCTCGTGTCAATTTAAAGGACAAATGCATTTGTTCGGTTCTATCGCTTCTTCTCTCCCCTCTTAGACTTCCCAAACTTTCATTTCTTATTCTTCAGTTCTTCGATCTCCAAACTGTTCGCTTCGTCTTCTCTCCTACTCAACAGTCGATTCATCTTCCCCGGGTAACGGTGCGCTACATAATTGCTTTTATTATTATTATTATTATTATTATTATTATTATTATTATTATTATTTTATTAATTTTAAATAAAAGCCCTACATAAATGTGTTATAGGTGAAAAACAACTACAATGTACTATTTATTTAAAATATCACCCTTCAATCAGCTTGCTTCGAAATGAAAACAAATGGTTTAGCTTCATCATTACGCAAGTGAAAGTTTGTGTGTTTCCTTAGTTACCCGTTCATGTACCAATTCGCACCACACAAGTACATTATCTTTTTATGTGTCCCTTGATCACAATTATTCTCACGGCAAAATCCTAGCATCTGCATAGCTTTCTTCCGGCTGTACCTGTTTGGTTCTAAAAGTCTTTATTTTCCCTTTTCATCTTTGATTGCATGATTCAGATCACATGAGCAACCGCTCGTTTCACCACTGCTCCAAGTAGCTTCATCACCTTCGAAAGAGATGTGTACATGACTCTTAGGGACTCACGAACTCTCAGCCAGAATTAGCATCACCCTCATCTTGCTCTCGGTCATTGTTCTAGCCCGGTTTTCCGCTTACTTACTCGCATGAAACTATGGTCAGTCATCGTTGATCTCGTATGTGCCCTAGCTCCCCATGTCTTCAATCTCTTCTTATAAGAGCTCGAATAATACTCTTCAACATGCAACGTTTCCACTACAAAAGAATAAAGTCGAGTGTCGCAATATTATAGATTACTGCCGCTAGCATTAGAGTAGTGCCCATGCCCACAAATTTAGGATAATCATTCCAATATGATACATTCCTATAAAAATTCACATATAACATAAATCAGCAACATTCAATTAACCAATAATTAGTAGCAAATAAATGTTTTTATCATACAATATGAATAAAATTAAATAAGAATGTTTGATATCAAAATATTGCACTTTGTGAGAAAGGTTTTTGTCCTTAATACACTACTTCATATAAACTTTAAATTGTTTAAGTGCGGGGGCTATAATATTTACTTATTTCTTTCCAGAAGTTGTGTGGCACAGTAGGAAATTTTATTTCTTAACACTATTGTTGCTTTTTCAACAACTGCACTTAAAATTTCGATTTTGCAAAATTTTGAGCAAAAAAAATGATTAGTAATAGCAATGAAAATTGTTATATAGATTTCAAAATTTCTTAACAAAGAAGATTAAGGTTCAAAATTATGAATATTAAGTAAGACAAGCATGAGATTGCTGTACTCTGCATGTTACAAATGTTAAATCCAACGGGAATATAGAAAATTTACTTACCATCAGGTGGTGTCTGAGCCTCTTTAACAAAATGGAAAGCCAAACACCTTGATTGAAAATGCAAGTACTTCAGAAAAAGAAACGACAAAGTTTTGCTCTCAACAATTTAATTTTTGCAAGTTTTTCGAACCACATACGATTTACAGAAGATACAACGGGTCCATTGGATTGAAGATATAACATTTTAATAAAACATTGGAGTAAAAGAATTGCTATATAAGAGCTAATATATAATACAAAGTGTTATTTTTTACTCACCAAATTATTCCAAGAATGCCAAATATATAAAATACAGATTCCCAACCACACATTTGAATAATTGGAGGGGCAAAGAGAAGCCTGCGAAAAATGTCAGTCATGAACTGGACTAGCGGAGAACTTTTTCTATTGCAAAAATTCGGGCATTCCGTAACATTAAATATTTTAAGCATAAATAATGTGGTGAAAATACATCAATCAGGGAATCAAGCATAGGAATTAAAATTTTTGCTCCCATATCCAAAAAATGCAGACAAATGAAACTCTAAGCATACTAGAAGTTACAATCATCAGGCATTGCAGCAACCAAGTCATCTAAAATTAGCACAGAAACCAAGACATTTAAAATTGGGTGGGTAGGAGTTCAAGTATTTTTGCAACCAAAAGCAATACTAAACCAGTTGAGTGCATTTGGGCATTCAGGACACATACATATACAAATATATTAGAGTTGAATCTTCACTTTTTCATATATTATAAAAACATAAATGACCATGATAGTGCATCCTTAGTCCTGCTTTATAATGAATAAAGCAACTCATTCTACATACCACCATTTTTTTAATAGAAGGTTACTAGTTTCACACTTGGTTTAGGACCTGATTGAGACGGCGACCTGCATTATGGCGTGGCACACAAAGTCACAAATGCCAGAAAATGTTTGCACGGGTGCAGGCAATCTGCCCTAGAAAAGTGGTGGTCGTAGCCACAGATTGGCAAGATGGTGGGAACAGAAGGGCCATCCCTGCCCCTCAACCAAAGGAACCCTTTGTATATACTTGTCCATTTTTTCTGTAGCACTAATACATAGCAGCACATTGCTTTATAAAATATTCAACTTTACAGTAAAACAGTTGAATTCTTCAGAATCATATCTCATACACATTCGGACTATCAGTTTTACTCAAGCTGGCAAATTATGCCCCAACAGCAAGATCTTCAATACCAAAGCTCTACTACAGTTGGCAAGCCTGGCCCCAATAGCTGCGCTTATCCTATTCAAATCTTCAACTACCCTCCTTCATTGTAAATAAGAACTCCACTTAAAACAAACTAGCAAACTAGCATATACGTTGGCCATTAGTTTAGTTCATGGATCAAAATATTTAAATGAGTGGCCTGTCAGTAACAACACTTAAATGAACAACTCAAAACCAAAATCTTCAAAGAAATATGCTTTATATAGTTAAAGGCTCGAATTCCTACTGTTTCATATTCTTTGTTGTGACCAGAAAAATGCTGCTTCTCTAAAGAATGACAGTAGTTCGGATGAAAAAACTGAACATGGACATTTCAACAATATTAACCATTTAAAACCTCTGAGCAATGCATATATTTTTTCCTTAAAATTTACTAAAGTTGCTCCTATTTCCATCCCAACAAACTAAGAAATCAACAAACATATAAACAAATTCGTTTTTATGTTTGACAATTTGTCCAAACACAACATCATCCAATGTACCTTACCAATCCAGATCAGACGCTAAGTCTGAGGTATATATATATGCAAAATGCGGAGCAATACTAAGGATAATGCACTAACATGTTGAAGTAAACAATAAACTGCAAAAATGGCATGAATAATACAGCATGTTATAATAATTCAAGATAAGTAACTCGTGGGACAATATAATGCAATAATAATGTGATTCAGTAAGAGGGCCGCGTATTATACACGTACCCCAAAATGCTTCCTGCACTCAAGCCTCCAAAAACAAATGCAACTGCTCTGGAGCGTTCTGGTAACGGGATGGATCTGTGCAAGTCAATTAACTATGTAAATTTCANAATCAGTTTTAGTCAAGCTGGCAAATTACGCTCCAACAGCAAGATCTTCAATACCAAAGCTCTACAACAGTTGGCAAGCCTGGCCCCAATAGCTGCTCTTATCCTATTCTTCAACTACTCTCCTTCATTGTAAATAAGAACTCAACTTAAAACAAACTAGCATATACGTTGGCCATTAGTTTCGTTCATGGATCAAAATATTTAAATGAGTGGCCTGTCTGTAACAACACTTAAATGAACAACTCAGAACCAAAATCTTCAAAGCACTATGCTTTATTCATAATTAAAGGCTCAAATTCCTACTGTTTCATATTCTTTGTTGTGACCAGAAAAATGCTGCTTCTCTAAAGAATGACAGTAGTTCGGATGAAAGAACTGAACATGGACATTTCAACAATATTAACTCATTTAAAACCTCTGGGAAATGCATATATTTTTTTCCTTAAAATTTACTAAAGTTGCTCCTATTTCCATCCCAACAAACTAAGAAATCAACAAACATATAAACAAATTCGTTTTTATGTCTTGACAATTTCTCCAAACACAACATCTTCCAATGTACCTTACCAAGCCAGATCAGAAGCTAAGTCTGAGGTATATACATGCAAAATGCGGAGCAATACTAAGCATAATGCACTAACATATTGAAGTAAACAATAAACTGCAAAAATGGCATGAATAATACCGCATGTTATAATAATTCAAGATAAGTAACTCGTGGGACGATATAATGCAATAATAATGTGATTCAGTAAGAGGGCCACATATTATACACGTACCCCAAAATGCTGCCTGCACTCAAGCCTCCAAAAGCAAATGCAACTGCTCTGGAGCGTTCTGGTAACGGGATGGATCTGTGCAAGTCAATTAACTATGTAACTTTCTAAATAAATATAACTATGCATGGAAAGAATTAAAAAAAAAAAAAGATGCATGAAAAACAAATGCAACATACATGAAACCATGGAAAAAGCTCAGCCAAAACTCATTTAGAAATTTTGAAAAACATTTCTTTCCCATAGAAATAGCAACTGTGCCCAATCAATAGCAAATCCAACCCAATCAAACAGAAAGGCAACCGACTTGATCGGATAGGGCAGTTATCCAGCTTTGGTATTTAGAGTACTATTTGTTATGGTAAACTAATAGGGTTCGGTGTGGCCCCTTGTATACCAATATCCAAATCCATATATATATCTATATATATTTTTAAAAAAGTGAAAAACAATGATAAATTTTAGTGGGTGGGTACAAAGGACCCACTCACAAGGTATACAAACACACACACAAAAGGTCCAAAAGTACAAGTATAACCCAAAAGAAAAATAACCCCCAAAGCTTCAATACCCTCCACCTGCAGAGCATGCAATAAGGCCAACAAAAGGGAGGTCATTCATGATGGGAGGGTTTTCCTCTCCCCCGCCCACGGGTTTTAGGAAACGAGTCCAGGCAACAAACTGGAATCCGAGCATCCACACGAGATGATCAAACTGTCATCTTGTGAGTATTGAAGAAGAGGCATTCCTTTTTCTTCCTCCAATAGGTTTTCGAAACATGTCAATCATCTTCCAAATTTTGTCCCTCGTCTTCCGCACCTTGATCTTGGCATTCCTCTAGAACATGAGTATCTTCTTGAACAGTAATAAATGGTTTCAACTCGATTGGGTGATTATTTGTTACAACCAAGTGAGAGGAAATAAGATTCTCAATAGGCTTGCTTATAGATGGGTTCCCAACAGGTTCACTGGGAGCAATAGCAGTTTGTGTAGAAATAGATTTAGTATTACGGGTGGTGGCAGCAATCAACTCATCAGACTGGTTGACATTAGTATCAGGAGGTTCCAAGAAAATGGCAGGACCTAAAGTTGCCTCGTTGATAGCAATGGAAAAAGTAACACGTTCAGGGATAGAAGGTTCATTTGCATGCTATTCAGCCATAGGATTATCTGTATCCATATGTAATGAAAAATTGGGTTTCATCTTTGGGTGCAATCTGAAGCATTTATCATGTATGTGACCAAACATCTTACAATGATTACAAAAATAAGGTCTTTGTTCCATAACGGTTTGTTGCCAGTAGCCACTATGAGAAGTGTCAAGCCAAATTTATTCTACATTTGGAAGTTTAATATCTCTCTCTTCTAAGATCCTTGCAGCAGAAGACCTTGACAAATTAAAGGTAGAAATATCTAACTTCATTGGTTTTCCTAGAATAGCACAAATAGAATATAGAACTTGATGGTTGAAGAAATGAAGCTCGAGTCCAGGTAATTTGTACCATATGGGCATAATGGGACATTCTTGACTTGGATCAAAGTCAGGAAACCATTTAAGCAATTTCATATGGTTGTCCTCAATTAAGATGTATTTCATAGAGAATATCCTGGCATAGTCCTCTTCTTTACTTAGTTGTATCATAACATGTCTCCCATAAAAAAGACCCACCTTCCAGCCCCAAATAGTTTGAAATCTTCAAAAGTTTCCAGATAGAATCCATCTTAGAGTGACCAGTTGGAATAGTCCAATCAGTGAAATTTATAATTTTCCGTAATTGCTAAAACTTCAGAGGCAGAAAAGATTATTGTTAGTTTGCCCCCCTTCTTTCCTGATTTTTTTAAGAAGTTACAATCTTCCTGCCCCGCAAATGAATCCTGGTACTTTTGAGGAAAAACCAAAGTATCTCCAAGCTGGAATGGATCACTGTCTTTATCAACCACAGCAACATAAGGGGTCTGCCCACGTTCGGAGTCAGTTCAATCACAAAAGAAAAGAAGAGACTTGACATGAAATCAGTAACAAAATCCGAAAAAACCCTAAGGAGTGGTAACTAGTAAAACTCCCAGTCACCAGAAGCAAGTTTGTGTCGTGCGTAAGAGGAGGTGTGATGACGTGCCAGCGCATGGTGGAAGAAAAATTCGGCGGATAAAAGAAGAAATTGAGGCATTCGATTCATTCAAGAAGAGAAAAAAGCGGCAGCGAAGAGAAAACCGTGCAAAAACCACGAAATAAGCTAAAAAAGAAGGATCTCACTCGAATCAACCGTCACCGAAATAGGAACGGAGCTGATTGCTGGAGGGAGGCGGGTTGGAGAAGTGGGACTCTATCGACAATTTGAGCCGTAGAAAACAACCAAATCACGAACAATGTATATGACGAAGCTGACGAAGAAGCATAAAGCAGCTGAAGAGGTCGGCCTAAGAGACGAAATAGATGAAGTCGAAGGAGGTAGATGATTCAAAGAAGGAAATCTCCATCAGGCGAAACCCTAGCAGAGCCTCCTGCGATAAACATATTATATATATATATATATAAAGCCCAAAGGCTAATATATTAAATAAAAAGTATGGTACAAATAGATTTTGTGAGAGTCCCAAAAATGGCACCCAGCCCACACAAAAACCATCATATCAAATGGTTTTAAAAAAGAGAAAACACAGTCGATACATAAGAGATCTAAAAAAATAAAAACTAAAAAGTATCAAAATAGGAGTATCAGGTAGCTGGAAAGCGACCTAATCTTGTCTTACCTCTGCCTCTAGTTCTAGGGAAGGAGCCAGCTAATATATTGGTCAGATGAGTGTCATTGCTAGTAGTAACTAATGTGTCATCCAATAGATTGCCTAGCTCGAGTCGTCCTCCATTCTTCTTCTTCCTCGTGTAGAAATGTCATTCCTCATCCGAGGATTGGCTCACCTGATCAGCAGAATAGTCTCAAGTGTGCAGAATATGTGTAAGTTGTTGAACATTAGAGACAACTACTTGTTGTACCAACTGATTTTCTTTCGGGTTGAAAGAGCACTCTCGTGTGTCTTGACATGTAAGTGGGACTTCTTCAATAACGGTAAGTGGTATCAGCACATTTAAATATGTACCTATAGTAAGGTGTTCTTCATCTGGAACTGCGATGTTTGAAAGGGGATTGGATTGCACCATCTCAGCAAGGATGGTAGATGGCTGATCTTTAGCGACATTCGACATTAGATGAGGATGCAAGCAATAGCAAATATTAGAACTGAGGTCAAACATACTACAATGTGAGCAATAAGGAGGATGTGGTTCTATTTCAACCTTTTGTCAATACCCGTTGTGAATAGTGTCAATTCATATCTCATCCGAAGTTGGTTGAGTGATATCTCTCTCAACTAATACAGAAGCCACAGAAGGTCTGGTGACAGCAAGCGTAGGACTATCCACCTTGAGAGACTTACAGTGAGCAGTTGCTAAATAGTAGAGGATTTCCATGTTAAAAAGATGTAATTTTAACCTCGAAAAACTTATCCAAACTAGAATGATATGGGACTTCGTTTTTAGATCAAAATCGACAGTCCACTTCAAAATTTTCATAAAACGATTGTCGAACTTGATAGCTTTTCGAGAGAAAATGCGAGTGCAATCGGCATCGTGAGATAACTGAATAAGTATGTGTCGACCGTCAAGTAGGCTAATGTGTCAACTGCCCAATAGTTTCATAGCATCAAACTTCTTCCTAATGATCTCCAGTTTCGAATGAATAAAAAAGGAATTTCCCCACAAGAGCAAAATGCTAAGAGAACGCGAGAGTACTGGTTTCCTCCTCTGTGAAAATAAGTACAGGCTTCCCATTTTTTTCTAAGTTTTTTTAATAAAAGTGATCGCCTCCACCATCAAAAGCCTCGCGGAACGATTGCGGAACATTGCAGAACTTACCGATAACAAAACCAGGCTCTGAACCTGGAGGAGGGGCACAAGCAGAAATGGGCCGACAAAGGCATTTGCATAGGAACGAAGCATCGAGACCATCTTCCTGACAAGATGGTCACAGTCATGAGAGAAACCGTTTGGCGGGCAGCAAAGAAGCGAGCAAACAATGCGTTGTCGGGCGACGAGACAGCCGCGATGTCGTCGGCTACGGGAGACGACTGCGAGAGAAAGCGCCGTCGTAAATGGAATCAGGTGACGACGGCAGTAGCGATCCTTGTCGACAATGGAGACGACTTGGAGCGCTCGACTTCAACAGGAGAGACAGGNCAGATAAAAGATATAATATTTTAATAAAACATCGGAGTAAAAGAATTGCTATATAAGAGCTAATATATAATACAAAGTGTTATTTTTTACTCACCAAATTATTCCAAGAATGCCAAATATATAAAATACAGATTCCCAACCACACATTTGAATAATTGGAGGGGCAAAGAGAAGCCTGCGAAAAATGTCAGTCAAGAACTGGACTAGCGGAGAACTTTTTCTATTGCAAAAATTCGGGCATTCGGCAACATTAAATATTTTAAGCATAAATAATGTGGTGAAAATACATCAATCAGGTATTAAGCATAGAAATTAAAATTTTTGCTCCCATATCCAAAAAATGCAGACAAATGAAACTCTAAGCATACTAGAAGTTACAATCATCAGGCATTACAGCAACCAAGACATCTAAAATTAGCACAGCAACCAAGACATTTAAAATTGGGTGGGTTGGAGTTCAAGTATTTTTGCAACCAAAAGCAATACTAAACCAGTTGAGTGCATTTGGGCATTCATGACACATACATATACAATATATTAGAGTTGAATCTTCTCTTTTTCATACATTATAAAAACATAAATGACCATGATAGTACATCCTTCGTCCTGCTTTATAATGAATAAAGCAACTCATTCTCCATACCACCATTTTTTTAATAGAAGGTTACCAATTTCACACTTGGTTTAGGACCCGATTGAGACGGCGACCTGCATTATGGTGTGGCACACAAAGTCACAAATGCCCGAAAAATGTTTGCACAGGTGCAGGCAACCTGCCCTAGAAAAGTGGTGGTCGTAGCCACAGATTGGCAAGATGGNCCATACCACCATTTTTTTTACTAGTTTCACACTTGGTTTAGGACCTGATTGAGACGGCGACCTGCATTATGGCGTGGCACACAAAGTCACAAATGCCCAAAAATGTTTGCACAGGTGCAGGCAACCTGCCCTAGAAAAGTGGTGGTCGTAGCCACAGATTGGCAAGATGGTGGGAATAGAAGGGCTCCCCTGCTCCTCAACCAAAGGAACCCTTAGTATATACTTGTCCATTTTTGCTGTAGCACTAATAGATAGCAGGACATTGCTTTATAAAATATTCAACTTTTACAGTAAAACAGTTGAATTCTTCAGAATCATATATCATATCACAGTCGGACTATCAGTTTTACTCAAGCAGACAAATTATGCCCCAACAGCAAGATCTTCAATACCAAAGCTCTACTACAGTTGGAAAGCCTGGCCCCAATAGCTGTTCTTATCCTATTCAAATCTTCAACTACCCTCCTGCATTGTAAATAAGAACTCCACTTAAAACAAACTAGCAAACTAGCATATACGTTGGCCATTAGTTTAGTTCATGGATCAAAATATTTAAATGAGTGACCTGTCAGTAACAACACTTAAATGAACAACTCAGAACCAAAATCTTCAAAGCAATATGCTTTATTCATAGTTAAAGACTCGAATTCCTACTGTTTCATATTCTTTGCTGTGACCAGAAAAATGCTGCTTCTCTAAAGAATGACAGTAGTTCAGATGAAAGAACTGAACATGGACATTTCAACAATATTAACTCATTTAAAACCTCTGAGCAATGCATATTATTTTTTCCTTCAAATTTACTAAAGTTGCTCCTATTTCCATCCCAACAAACTAAGAAATCAACAAACATATAAACAAATTCGTTTTTAGGTCTCGACAATTTCTCCAAACACAACATCTTCCAATGTACCTTACCAAGCAAGATCAGACACTAAGTCTGAGGTATATACATGCAAAATGCGGAGCAATACTAAGCATAATGCACTAACATATTGAAGTAAACAATAAACTGCAAAAATGGCATGAATAATACCGCATGTTATAGTAATTCAAGATAAGTAACTCGTGGGACAATATAATGCAATAATAATGTGATTCAGAAAGAGGGCCGCGTATTATACACGTACCCCAAAATGCTTCCTGCACTCAAGCCTCCAAAAACAAACGCAACTGCTCTGGAGCGTTCTGGTAACGGGATGGATCTGTGCAAGTCAATTAACTATGTAAATTTCAAAATAAATATAACTATGCATGGAACGAAATAAAAAAAATAAAAAAAGATGCATGAAAAAACAAATGCAATATACATGAAACCATGGAAAAAGCTCAGCCAACACTCATTTAGAAATTTTGGAAAACATTTCTTTCCCATAGAAATAGCAACTGTGCCCAATCAATAGCAAATCCAACCCAATCAAACAGAAAGGCAACCGACTTGATCGGATAGGGCAGTTATCCAGCTTTGGTATTTAGAGTACTATTTGTTATGATAAACTAATATGGGTCGGTGTGGCCCCTTGTATACCTATATCCAAATCCATATATATATCTATATATATTTTTAAAAAAGTGAAAAACATTGATACATTTTAGTGGGTGAGTACAAAGGACCCACTCACAAGGTATACAAACACACAAAAAAAGGTCCAAAAGTATAACCCAAAAGAAAAATAACCCCCAAAGCTTCAATACCCACCACCTGCAGAGCATGCAATAAGGCCAACACAAGGGAGGTCATTCATGATGGGAGGGTTTCCTCTCCCCCTCCCACGGGTTCTAGGAAAGAAGTCTAGGCAACAAACTGTAATCCGGGCATCCACACGAGATGATCAAACTGTCATCTTGTGAGTATTGAAGGTGAGGCATTCCTTTTTCTTCCTCCAATAGGTTTTCAGAACCTGTCAATCATTTTCCAAATTTTGTCCCTCGTCTTCCGCACCTTAATCTTAGCATTTCTCTAGAACAAATATCTTCTTGAACAGTAATAAATGGTTTCAACTCGATTGGGTGATGATTTGTTACAACCAAGTGAGAAGAAATAAGATTCTCAATAGGCTTGCTTATAGATGGGTTCCCAACAAGTTCATTGGGAGCAAAAACAGTTTGTGTAGAAATAGATTTCGTGTTAGGGGTGGTGGCATCAATCAATTCACCAAACTGGTTGACATTAGCATCAGGAGGTTCCAGGAAAATGGTAGGACCTAAAGTTGCCTCGTTGATAGCACTGGAAAAAATAACATGTTCATGGATAGACGGTTCATTTGCATGTTGTTCAGCCATAGGATTATCTGTATCCAGATGTAAAGGAAAATTGGGTTTCAACTTTGGGTGCAATTTAAAGCATTTATCATATGTGTGACCAAACATCTTACAATGATTACAAAAATAAGGTCTTTGTTCCATAATGGTTCTTTGTCAGTAGCCATTATGAGAAGTGTCAAGCCAAATTTATTCTACATTTGGAAGTGTAATAAATCTCTCTACTAAGATCTTTGCAGCAGAAGGCCTTGACAAATTAAAGATAGAAATATCTAACTTCATTGGTTTTCCTACAATAGCACAAATAGAATATAGAACTTGATGGTTGAAGAAATGAAGCTTGAGTCCAGATAATTTGTACCATATGGGCACAATGAGAGGTTCTTGACTTGGATCAAAGTCAGGAGACCATTTAAGCAATTTCATATGGTTGTCCTCAATTAAGATGTATTTCATAGAGAATATCCTGACATAGTCTTCTTCTTTACTCAGTGGTATCATAACATGTCTCCCATAAAAAAGACCCACCTTCCAGCCCCAAATAGTTTGAAATCTTCAAAAGTTTCCAGATAGAATCCATCTTAGAGTGACCCAGTTGGAACAGTCCAATCAGTGTAAATTTATAATTTTCAGTAATTGTTAAAACTACAGTGGCAGAAAAAATTATTGTTGGTTTGCCCCCCTTCTTTCCTATTTCTTTAAAAAAGTTACAATCTCACTGCCCCGCAAATGAATCATGGTACTTTTGAGGAAAACCCAAAGTATCTCCAAGCTGGAATGGATCACCGCCTTCATCAACCACAGTAGCATAAGGGGTCCGCCCACGTTCGAAGTCGGTTCAATCACAAACGAAAAGGAGAGAATTGTCATGAAATCAATAACAAAATCCGAAAAAGCCCTAAGGAGTGGTACTAGTAAAACTCCCAGTCACCAGAGGCAAGTTTGTGTCGTGCATAAGAGGAGGAAATGTGATGACGTGCCAACGTGGGGTGGAAGAAAAATTCGGCAGATAAAAGAAGACATCGAGACATTCGATTCATTCAAGAGGAGAAAACAGCGGCAGCAACAAGAAAACCGAGCAAAAACCACTAAATAAGCGAAAAAGGAAGGATCTCACTCGAATCAACCGTCACCGAAAGAGGAACGAAGCTGATTGCTAGAGGGAGGCGGGTTAGAGAAGTGGGACTCGATCGACGATTTGAGCCGTAGGAGACAGCCAAATCACGAACAATGCAGATGACGAAACTGACGAAGAAACATAAAGCAGCCGAAGAGGTCGGCCTAAGAGACGAAATCGATGAAGCCGAAGGAGGTAGATGATTCAAAGATGAAGACGACGGAAATAGCCATCAGGCGAGAACCTAACAGAGCCTCCCGCGATAAACAAATTATATATATATACATATATATAAAGCCCAAAGGCTAATATTTTAAATAAAAAATAGGGTATAAATAGATTTTGTGGGAGATACCAAAAATGGCACCCAACCCACACAAAAAACACCATATCAAATGGTTTCAAAAAAGATAAAAATACAGCCAATACATAAGAGATTTAAAAAAATAAAAACTAAAAAGTGTCAAAATCGGAGTATCAAGTAGTTGGAGAGCAACCTAATTTTGTCTTGCCTCTGTCTCTAGTTCTAGGGAAGGAACCAGCTAATAAATTGATCAGATGAGTGTCATTGCTAGTAGTAACTAATGTATCATCCAATAGATTCCCTAGCTCGAATCATCCTCCGATCTTCTTCTTCCTCCGTTCTTCTCACCTGATCAGCAAAATGGCCTGAAGTGTGCAGAATATCTGTAGGTTGTTGAACATTAGAGGCAACTACTTGTTGTACCAGCTAATTTTCTTTCAGGCGAAAGAGTACTCTCATGTGTCTTGGCATGTAAGTGAGACTTCTTCAATAACGGTAAGTGGTATCAGCATATTTAGATCTGTATCTGTAGTAAGGTGTTCTTTATCTAGAACTACGATGTTGGAAAGAGGATCGGATTGCACCTCAGCAAGAATGGTAGATGGCTGATCTTGAGCGATATTCGACATTAGATGAGAATGCCAGCGATAACAAATATTAGAACTGTGATAAAAAATACTACAATGTGAACAATAAGGAGAATGTAATTTTATTTCAACCTTCTGTCAATACCAGTTGTGAATAGTGTCAATTTATATCTCATCCGGAGTTAGTTGAGTGTGTTGACCTCATTTTTGGTGAGGTCTAGTCTTCCTCTTAGGGTTTAGGATCTAGCCTTAGGGATCTTCCTTTGACTATCTTAGAACCTTAGAACTGGGACCCGCTTCGTTTAAGAAATTCAACCCACTTTTGTACTCTTTCGTGGTTTCGCGTGCGTGGTGTCAACTTCTAACACTTAGAAGGGTGAAACCGGCACGAAGAAACCCAAAATGAATTCTTATAGGACCTTTTAAGCCATAGGGTGGTTTGGTGCACAATTCGCACTCCCGCACGCACAAACTTCGCAATTCGAAGAGTCGACACGTCTGATCCCCACAATTCGCATCGCTTGCACCGTTACCTGTCGAAGACTTGAATAGACTTTTTGAAACGATCGATCGCGCGTCGAAATCTTGTGAAATTTGAATTTTAACGTGTTTTTGACCCGATTATCAACGACGTCATCCAAGCGACCCCGGATGACAAAACAGGCTGCTCTGGCGCGTCCGGAATGTTGATTTTGCCTAAGAAAGATATTCATTTTCTTATGACGCCGCGCGTGAGTAGATCACATATAAATTAATATGTATATATATATATATATACATATTAATTAATATAAACCAAATTATCTTTTTCTTTCCTCTTTAAGCCCTAAATCCCCACTCTCCGCGCCCGAGCTCTGCCTCCCTTCCTTCTCCCGTTCGTGCGTCTAGTCTTTCCCTTTCTCGATCTCGAGCCGAGCGAGCTCTTCCTCCTCCACGCGAGAGAAAGTTGACTTCTTATCGGTCTTTGCCCGACACCTTCTGCCCGCGGCTCCCCTTTCCGAAGCCGTGTAAGTCTCCCAGAGCTGTGGTTTTCCTTTTCGTGGTAGTTTGACTCTGGGAAGCTTGCTCCCTGGTACACTTGAACGGCAAACTCTCTTTTCTTCTCAATACTTTCCTCGCTGCCACTGGGCTTGCCGCTTGGTCTGAGATGTTTTCGATGGTTGCGCCTTCTGTGAGCAGCGACCGCGTCCTTATCTTCTATGGCCCAATTCGAGTGCCCTGGACTGATGGGGTGATCTTCTTTCTCTTCTCCTCTCTTCTCTGCCTATAAACATAGTTTCTTCTGAGATTTTTGGTTGTTGAAAAAAAAGTTTTCTGAGAGGAGGGATAGAAATTTTTGGCTGTGGGAGAAGTATAGGAGGAGATTTCTGTGAAAGCATATCCTTGAGGTAGCTTCTTGTGTTGTGGTGCTTTACATTGGTATCAAAGGAAGGTACTCTTCTTCCCCCCATTTTCTCAGTGTCTCGTTGCCTTTCGGTTTTCCCTCTGCCGAGCCTTTGAGTATAGCTCTGATGGATGATACAGCATGCTAGTTCATTTTACTTTGATATATTGTTGAGATATTCACTTCAGGTGCATTTAGAAATGGAAATGTGGGCATGTCCTAAGAGCTAAACTTGGTTCCTCGCTTAAACTAGGGAGGCTATGACATGTTTATGATTATTGTGGTATGTTTATGTTGGAAACATTTAGGGAGTTAAGACATGCCTTTGGAATAATTTTTGCTCCTCTTGCAAGCATGTCGGGATGAGTATTATGAAGCTTTTCACTTATTTTCATTTAGCATGAAATATTGGAGAGGTTATTTGGCCTTTCATGAATGTTAGAGAGTTCATTTTACTGTTTTATGCATGTTTGGGGGTTCGGTTTTGGCTTCCTGTGGCTTTCCCTGACTTGAAATGTATGTTATGAGAAAATTTATTTAATTTGGAAAGTGTTGTAGCTTGTTTTGAGGGTTTGGTTTAGCTCCTCATGAAATTCCTCTCCTGTTCAAATATTTGTTGGAATTATTTCATGTTTGGGATGTTTAGACATGCAGGTTGTTCCTTGGCTTTCGATGGCTCGTTTTTTTTTTTACCTTAAAGTGGTCGGCACTTTAACTTCTATTAAAACCCGAATTTCTATCAATGTTTGAGTCTTGTTTTAGCCTCGTGGGGCTCGGTTTTGGCTTGATTTGGAGACACGGTTTTGGTTAAATGGTCAGATCTTTAATGTTTTATGGAAGTCTGGATTTTAATATTGTTGGGCTCGGTTTTGGGCCATGAATGGCTCGGCTTTGGGCTTTTGTTGGTGCTCGGTTTTCATTTCAGGAGTATGGGATGTTGATTTTTGTGGAGACTTGAGTCTTGACTTTCATTGAGGTGTTAAAGCTCTTTTCCTAATTTTAAGAGCTCTCGTTTTTGCCCCTGCTGGACTCGGTTTGGCTCTAGTTGGGGGTTGTGTTTTGCTTTGTTCGGCCCTTGCCCGAGAGGTTGTTTGGAGGTGGTCTTGCTGGCTTTGGTTCCTATTCCTACCCGTGAGACCTATTGGGGTTCCTTGAGTTTAATTTACCCCCCTCTTGTTGAGTTTGAATCATTTGAATGATTGTAGATGAATCATACATGTTACTTTGAGAGATTGGTGATGTTCTGTGCTCTCCTATGCATATCAAAACTTGTAGGGAATTGATTCGGGTCGCCTTAGCTGTAAGCAGCATTCGGCCCTGTTTCTTGTCTTGGCCAAGGGCCTTGGTGGTTGCTTTCTCTTCCCTATTGGCCCCGGCTCTGAGCGTTATTTGGATCATGTGGGAAGATTTTATGCTTATTCATGAGACTATTTAGTAATTTAAAAGTCGGTGGAATTTTGATTTCGGCATGAGTTTAAAAGTATTAATGGTGGTTTCCCCGTGATCATTTTCTTTTGAAGATATGAGAATTTTAAAGTGTTATCTCGTAAAAGCATTTAGTGAACTCGATCAATCCTACGTCTTTGAGGTTTGATAAAATTAGCGCAAGGTGCCCCTTCATGTTTGTTAGGAAAGACCTTGGGCCCTACTTTTCCAGGTCTTTTCGACACGAGCTTTGAGGACTGATCTATTCTCCTTTTTGGTGTTTTAGATGGATCAGTGTCTCCTCTCTCTCACCTCATTTTTGTTCTTTTCTTTCCTTGTTTCTTGGTTCGGTTTTTCGACGCTTATGTTCGACGCAGAAGTGTCCACGTATAGTATTTTGCTATACGTGAAACCACAAGCAATGTCGCAAGTATTCATTTTGGGGCGTACGGTGTTAATGATAAAGGCACACCGAAGATAGCAGAAAGATGACATCAAGATCCAGACATTTGATGAACAATAGGATATGATATCCTTCGCCGACATAAGTCTAGCGGGAGTTGGCTCGAACCTCCTCAGATGATTGGCAGTCCCACGCCCGACAGTGTAATCGATTCGTGGACAACGAAAATTTCTAAAAAAAAATAAATATAAGTTTTAATAAACCCTTTTCAAGCAAAAACATATTTTTCTACGAAACAAAATTAATAACTCTTCTTTGCATGTTTAAAATTTGTATGCATGTTAAAAAAAACATAAAACACACTTTAAAGCTGGTTGTTCACCTGACAAATACATGTTTAGGCTGGGAAATAGCCCTCTGAGTGAGGTTCAAGATACCCTTCTAAACGAGTGGCGGGTTTTATACATTCGGGTGACCGAGTAGCCTTCGTGGACCCTCGAGAATAAATATACAGTTGAGCCTAGTCCCATACGAGTGCTTGTGGTCCCCCTCATCCGAACTTTTCTTTGTTTCGTTTTATCGAAGATTTGGGACAGGGCACTCGTGTTACTTTTCCTTTCTTTTGGGATTTCTTCAGGATTTTTGAGGATTTTCTTTTACTTGAGTCTCCTCTCGAGTTTTCTGCTCTTCGTCGAATTTCCTGGATGACATTTTCTTCCAAACTTTGCTTTTGAGATACATTTAGGCTTGCTATACTTAAGGAACAATGGATCTTACGAGCGTACAGGTTTGCTTTACATTTTTCAGTACTTTACTTTTCCTGTCCCTACATGTTTTTCCCGTATAGAATGTTATATTGTTCATGTTTCCATTTGCTACTGTTCTTCATGTATAGCATGTTATATTGTTCATGTTTCTACCTGTTACAGTTTCACATGCATTCTACTGTTTGTTCCTACATTGCACACTTTATACTATATAGTTTTAAACATGTTTCCTTTTTATATAGGATGTCTAAAGGACCACAACCATAGGGCCGTTTGATTTGACACTATAATTGGACACCCTAGAAAACTTAAACTCGTCATGTCGGTGAGCTTGAAGCTAGCGCGGTGGGCAGCACGGTCATCTTCAACGACAGAAGATGTCTTCCCCAGCAAAATCATTCCTTTCCTAGAAAAACAACAGCAATCCATAGGATTTCGAGGTTGTTTGCCTAGCGCAACATAAATCCTTACATTTTCCTTAGGCACTAATATAGCTCTGCTGTTTGATTTAAGCCCTAACCCGTTATAGGTTCTGAGGTTGTCGTCTGATACGATGTAAACCCTCATATCTTCCAGGCGATTTGTGTGACCATGTCATGCAAATATATGCTCTAATTAAATAAAATTGGCAGGATGAAACACTTTAATAATTTCTTCTCAAAACTGGAGTCAAACCATAGGATAGACTGGGAAGTCGCTGAGGTTCTCCTCTGGATCTGTGGTCTCCCCTAGTTTCTCTTCATTTGGATTTCACAACATTGTTCCAGGTTCAAGCATTTCCCCTTTCACACCTCTTCGTCTGATTTCGTTGAAAAGTCCTATTTTTTTTACTTCTTTGAAGATAGTATTCCCTGATTTTTATCGAGAGTTTTCTTAGGTGACTTCAGTCATTTAAGATGTANAAGTAAAATGTCCTTCCGAAGCGGGCGACGGGAATTCACTTCCAGCAACCGACAGCTTTTTACGGGCAACTTTTGAACAAGTCACCCACACCAATTTTTAACTTTCCCCCTTTTAGTGCCGACAGATTCTGACGACTCCGCTGGGGATTAGCTTCTCTCTCCATTTAAATCAGGGAATATTGTCTTCATACATCGGTAATGTGTTCATGTAACCCTTCTCTCTCCATTTAAATCAGGGAATATTGTCTTCATTTATCGGTAATGTGTTCATGTCCCTCATGAACCAAATTACCCTTCTTCCGTTGACGTGCTTCACCCATTTCTTTCTTGGGTAAGTATGGTCAACTCTTTCGGACTTCAAGACCGTCTATTCGATCACCTTTGAACAGAGGGGTTCAGAAGTTCATTAGGACTTTATTTTTGTATGGGGCCGGACCCCCGATAGGTGTGTAGGTGGACTAGCTCCACCTGGACGTTGTACGTTGTGTAGGTCTCGCACTGGGTCCTCAATTTTGTCTTTTCCTCGTATCTTTTTGGTTTAGTTTGCTACTTGCAAATTGAGTCAATTGTTTCGTCTTTTAATCATTTGTTTAATTTAATTAAATATCTCAATATTATAATTGCTAAGCAAATGATAAGTTTGAAAAAGACATCTTAAAATTCACGAGATAAAAACAATTGATAATAAAGAAAATGTGTACCTAATTCACAGAACGACCTTTGTTTTTTTAGTGTCCGCACTAAAATGATAAGATATTGGCCGATACTGACCCTCAGAGCTTTCTTTTTGAAGATGTTACGATGGAGTTCCCAACTCTTACTTTCTCCTGCAACTTGCTCACCGACCGAGAGGCACGCAATGTCACCCCTAAGATCAAATTTGGAGCTGGATTTGATGAGTTGGAAGTCCTACTTAGAAAGGCTCCATTCGTCGTTATCAAGGTTGCTCCTCCTAAAGTTCAAGAGCCTTCTGTCGGGTTTGACTTGAACTGTCATCAGGACTTCCCTTCTTATAAGAGGACGAAGACCGTCGCCGCCCCAAGGTCCGTTAAGTCAGTCGCTCTTTCGTCCGTCCGTTCGAGAGTAGTTACACCTACTGCCGTTGGATTCACTGTTAATGTGTCTGTCGTACCTTTTGCTAAAGGAAAGGAAGTCTTGATTGAAGAGGATACAGTTGATGCGTTTACTGCCCCGCCGTCAGTTTTTGAGACTGGTTCCAGTTCGAGGACCGCACCGCCAACTAGGTCACAAAGAAGGAATCGTAGTCGGAAGATTCAAAAGGCCGCCAGGGCCCAGGCTACAGAGATAGCCCCAGTTGATGAGATTCCTCACCAAGAGGAACTTGGATGGTCTGAAACATCTCCTCTCCTACGTGGAAGTAGGTTTCNTGATGACCGCACCGCCGACTAGGTCACAAAGAAGGAATCGTAGCCGGAAGATTCAGAGGGTCGTCAGGGCCCAAACTACAGAGATAGCCCCAATTGATGAGATTCCTCACCAAGAGGAACTTGGATGGTCTGAAACATCTCCTCTCCTACGTGGAAGTAGGTTTCATCCGTTGATAAATACCTCCGGGGATGAGAGTGTTCACAGGATCGCCGCTACTTTACCATTACCTCATGGTCGTGATGACGGGAGGGAGAAGTCCACTCCTATCACTAGAGTTCATACAGTGTTTGAAAGATTGGCTGTCAAAGAGGAGTGCACTGTCGCTAAGTTGCTCAAGCGAATGGGATGTGCAGTTTCACCCCAGATGAAGAAGGAAATCTTGAAGAATGTCAGGTCTGTCCGTCAGCATCAGGGATCAACTGAAGTACCTCTAGCCCGTATTCCAGTCAGATTTCGCCTTGAAAATTGAGTCAGCACTGCTGCTGCTATCACAGATAAACGCACATGTTGCGCTGAGGCCGATAGGACGTCGACCTGTTAAGTGGCGTTTAGGCCCGAGAATACCGCCTACCGTCGTCCACACGGATCTTCCGAGGAAAGATAACGGGAAGAGGTCGCCCGATGACGTACTTGGTCTGCACCATAGGGAGCATGTCTCTCTTCGACATACCGATGCCTCTACAGAGAAGCTTTATCTTAAAGCATCAACGTCGGAAAAGATGGTGTGGGTAACTAGGGTTGCTGCACCAGTGTCTTCTGTTGAACTCGTGGGGCAGATTTGTGGAATAAAGCAGAAATCTGAAATATCCAGCATTGTCACAGCAATTGATAGTGGAGTGAATGAGCGAGTAGAGGATGTTCAGTAGAATCCTCCAGATCTCAAGATGATACGAGAATCAGTAATTGAAGAAAAGGTTGAGAAGCTCAGGACCAAGATTGTTGAGTTAGCCCGAGAGCACGAAGTCCTCGTGGATGATGAAAATGAAGACTTTGAAGATTACCTCAAGGAAGACTTCATGGATATTCATGTCATCGAAACTAGAGCCGCTTCATCTGCGCGTGATGCCCAACCGCTTGTGGAAGGGAACGCCGTGGATGAGCTGCGTAGGGTTATCTTCCTGAAAGACGAAGAAATCAACCAAATGAAGAAAAGAATGGAGGAGATGGCTGCTGTCATGACTGCAATGGCTGCAACTAAGGGACAATCTCAACCACAACAGTTAGTATCTCCAGAAGTTAATCAACCAGAAATTATACATATCGTAGATGAGAGGAGGAAAGTTGCCTCAGCTAACAGAGATGATCAGTAAAAGAGGGATTCTGCTCAAAGCGTCATTCCGGAGAGGGAATTTAAACAAATGGTTGAACAAGTTCGGGAGGTCTTAACCCAGTCTAAGGGTGGTGCATTGGTTTTAAAGGGTAGACCTTACCCGAAAGAGTTCGATGGCGTACCCTACCCTAAAGGTTTTGTGGCGCCGAACTTTAAGATATTTGACAGGACTGTAAATCTCAGGCAGCATATAGCACATTTTCGAGCAAGTTGTGACAATACCGGGGGTAGTGAAACATTGCTTTTTCGTCAGTTTATCAACAGCTTATCAGGGATAGCTTTTGATTGGTATGCCGAGTTGCCCAACGGATCGGTGAAAACATTCTCCGAGTTAGAACAGTTGTTCGTAAAGAGATTTGCTGGAGCACAACACTACGTTTTTATTGGAGACCTCGTGATAAAAAAACAAAACCCTAACGAAACTTTAGCATATTATATTTTGAGGTTGAGAAACCTTAGCATGAAGTGTGAACCCCAGCTGCAGAAACACCATGCGATTGAGATTTTGCTCAAGAGTATACATGGGCCAGTGGCTTTCATGCTCAAGAGACACCATCAAATCCTTCGAGAAGCTACTCAGCAAAACTAGCAATCTGCAAGAAGAAGTCAAGCATATGGATTCTCATAAGAAGACCGATAAGTCCAGGATAACCAGGATGTTCGAAAAGAAGTCCGGGACAGTGGCAATGGTCGATTAGGGAAAGCAGCCGATGAGGATTCAGGTCGAGCAGTTGCATCAGAGTTCCCCACAGCCGTCACAGTATGTCCAGCCTCATCAGCAGCAGGTTCAGCAGTCTGGTCAGTCTGGTCAGCAGTCATACTAGAGGGGATCATACAGGGCAGATGGTAGATAGGGTCTGTCATTTGCAGAGCGCATGAGCAAAGTATATTTTTTCAAGGACGATGCCGTGTCAAAGATGTTCAGAAGTTTAATGAAGAAGCCCGAGTTCAAATTGTCAGAGCCAAGGAAACCGGAAGAGGTTGATAAGAAGGATCAACCTAACTACTGTCAGTACCACAGACTCATCGGACACGCCATAGAGGGTTGTTTCAGTTTTAAGGATTGGCTTGAGAGGAATCTCAAAGAAGGGAATATAACGATTCCGAAAGAATATTTAAGAGAACCCGAAAGAGGTTCTATAAATATGATTTCGGTTGAGTCAATCGCTCCGATAGATCTGTATGCATATGAGAATGGTTGGAAGACAGCTTGGAGCAGATTATCCAAAAAGATACTTGACCAGATCTAGATCGCATCAGCACAAGCTGCCATTCAGAATCTTCAGCCTACCAAACCAAAGATGAAGATTACGCCGGAGAAATCGTCGCAGCCAGAGAAGAAGAGAGACGAGATCGTGTACGAGATGAAAACCGATAGCGCAAGGGGTAGGACATGGGTTGCCTCTGTTAGATTGGTTGTTTCAGATTTGGGGGAGAAATTCCTCGAACCACTGACTGTGCATGAGTATCTCTTTGCCCCTCCGGGGTCTTTTGAATATAATGATTACTATTTTGGCTACATTTTGACTGTTTCTAGTGATATCGTAACTATTAACGACCAATCTAATCTCGATTTCGATTCCCAAAATGATCTTCAAATCATACTTAAGTCTGCTGAACGCGTTAACGGAAACAATGGGGTTATCGACAACACCGGTTATTACAGTTCTGGGAGTGAGGAGCCAGTCCTCGAGTGTCAAGGAACATTAGTAGGGATCAATTTGGAGTTTTCAGATTCAGAATCGACACCAGAAGAATCGATTACAACGCTAAAAGAGGAAGAGATTACAGAGGTATATTTGAGAAGAGGAAAAGTGTTACCCTCAGGACGCCTCTAATGGAAAAAGGGAAGCAAGCAGTTGCTTCAAGCGAGCCACCTCCGGCAATGGAAGAGACACGGGTTCGAGAGGAAACTGGAAGTTTAAGCAAAATGGATTACAACGTCCTAGCACATCTTAGGAAGTTGTCAGTCAAACTAAGTATTTTCGATACTCTGATCATGTCAAAGGAGATGAGAGAATCTCTGGTCAAGGCTCTACTTGATCAGGAAAATTGCTTAGCTCAGTTGGCTAGCACGTCCTCGGATGAGGTTTGTTCGTTGAAAGATCGGCTTGGAGTAACTTTCACAGATGAAGATCTGTTGTCGGGTACTACTAACCACAATAGATCACTCTACATTTCCGTCAACATCGGCAGATTTGTGTTATCCAGAGTTTTGGTAAATCCGGGAGCATCACTCANAGATGTCATTTCTTAGTTTATTTGATCAAGTTTCATCATCAAGTCTTGTGTTTATCCCTCGGGATAGATACAGGATTTGAGGTAGAGCGCTCTTTCATTTAAACNTCATATAAGCACGGTCTAAACTTATACTACTAAGGATATATTAATATGAATAACATTTTATTTATGTGCAGAATTACATTAGTGTTCCCGGCTAGTATCATAAGAGGTGAACTTCATTATAATCAGCATGCATATGCAATAAGTCTATGTAGCACGCATCATTGAATTTAATATACTCTATGTTGTTCACCTCATTTTCGAGTGAGTTCTTCACTTCTCTTTTTAGAGCCTAGGGTTTAGCCTTAGGTTTTCTTTGTTTAACCCTCGTAGAGGACTAATACGGGATTCACACCATTTTGAAAATTCAAGCCACCTCGTCACTCCTTCGAGTCTCGCATGGGCGGTTTCGAATCCTCGGCATTTCGCTGAGTTGATTAGAACCGACACATGAAACTCAAGTCGAGTTCCTACATTAATAGGAGCAGCCCCTAGGTAAACCATTTGTGACTCGAGCACACGCAAACTTTGCATTTTGGGCATGCATCACACCGCACACGATTTTAACTTAAATTGACTCGCTTGTCGACGAACTCGTTCAGACGACCCCAGATGACGAAACGACCACACGTACTCGTTTGGGATGTCAACTTTAGCTAGTAAGGACACTCATATTATTATGGTTTCGCGTGCGAGCGAATAACACGAATATCAATGCACGTTTTTTTAACTAGCGGTGTGTGGGTCCGGGCTTAACCCATGTTCAACTCGGGTTCAATTCGGACAAGACCCGGGTTGAACACGGGCTCACCACCTTGGCTCAAATATTTTCAAAATTCAAATTTTAAATTTTAAATTGATCATTTAATCTCACATTAATTGGGTTAAATTGAAATTTAAAATTTGTCTAATGAGGATTCCCCGCATGGAAGGTGTTTAATTTGGTGCCTAATGTCAGTAACGATTACTGGCATTCATACCAATTCGTTCGATCTCGCTCCTTCGAATAATTCAGCTTCCCCACTCGCCTCCTGGCTATTCGACCTCCCCTGCTCCCTTCTCCTGTAGCGCCCGCTCCTCCTCTCCTCGATCCCGCTCTCCCTCTACGCTCGACAGATCAGCTCTCTCGCTCGCCCTCCTCGCGCCTACTTCCTTGCCCGACAGATTCAACTCTGCTCAATCCCGCTCTCCTCTCACTCGACCGAATAGCCCCACTCACCTGCTCGCCTACCCCCTTGCGCCGAGGAATCCTGTTCAGCTCCTCTCCGCCTCTTCCGCACGAGACTCACATGCTCTCTTGCCCGGTTCGCCGCACGCCCTAGCCGAATCCTTGCCTCTATAGAGAACTTGGAACTCAGGTAAAATAAATCATACTTAATCTTTATATTAAATAAGAGAATTTGTCGGTCACACATAAAATGTTCGCAGATCAAATGGATGTCACAAAATCTATTAGTTTGCATGATTAGATATTTCGTCGGGATATACACTCATCTTTCGAGAGTGTATAGTATTCACGGTATCGGACACGATTATGCAAACTATTAGACGAATAAGATTTATTTGGTCTCATTTTTTAAAAATTAAAACACACTACTTTCAAAACTCAAACTATATGCTTATTATATTAAATTAAATTTCAAAATTATTTTCAAAATCAATCAAAAAATTGACCGACATATGTATTATTAACTAAAGTGTAATAGTAAGTATCGTCATAAATACATAATATTCATGATGATGTGACTAATAAAAAAAAGAGCATATAAAACAAGATAAAATTATAAAAATAAATTTACCTTGGCTGAAAAGAAACAAAATTGCTAGAAAAATATAGTGTTGACCTGATAGTCTTTGTTGAAACCAAGATGAATATTTCATGTTGGACCTTTTTGGTATGATGAAAGGAGGTGCAACATGGATCTCAGTAAATCTACCCCTCATTCAAATGCTATCATAGACTAAAAAAAGTAAGAGTATTTACCTCCATGCTTTCCACCTTTTTATTCCATGAGTCATAACTCCTATTTAATACCTATAATATAAAAATATTCACATTACAAATTATGCTAATTAATTATTATTAGTTATTATTTTCATATTACATCATTTTAATTAAGATTATAATCTTTCCATTTTAAGTTGCATTAAATCATAAACATTATGACTTTATGTAGTTAAGAATTAAATTTCTTTTTCTTTATTTGATTATGCTTTGTAACCATAATTAATTTGTTTCAATTCAATCAGCAATTAAAATTCCTTAAATTTAATTAGTAATCTTATCTTTTGTTAAAATATATCATTTAATTACTAATTTGTCACGACCCGGACTGGGGCTTGGAATTAAATAAGGCAAGAACGAACTGTCTAAAAGGTGAATTAAATTTTCTATATTAACTCACAATTTGACAGATTAAAGAGTTCGCTCAAAATTAAATTAAAACAATATAATTTATAATTATCTCGTCAATGGTTGTCCGCATCTTCTATAAACGTTTTATCTTCTTTCGCTCATCTTTTAATAATTTAATTAAACTTGAAAAATTAGTTAAAACAATTGTGATCTGAATGAGTCAATGAACACTCATACTTTGAAACTATAGTAATACAAGGGAAAGAAATAACAACATGCGTGTCAGTTAAGCTTTTTTATAAATCAATATAAACATTTAACATACTATTCAAAGGGGTCTATATCATCATCATATCAATATCATTTCATAGATATACAGTCATCACATGAGACACCGTCTAAAAATTAGTGTCACTTAAAGTGCTTCAATATCAATATTTTTTCCATTTAAGTGCACGGTACAATAGTTTTCCCCCGCCAGTATCATCAACAGCTACTCTATCATAGTCAAGTATATCATTATATTCTCAATATCATCCAATATCTTTATTTTATAACATACATTAGTAATACATAAATATAACAACGCAAATCATTCACATGCATTTCTAGACGATCAAATTGAATAATAAGCTAAAATAATCATATTCTAGTTGCAGTAACAAGATATCTTCACTAATGCAAGTGATTTAGAAGAATTGCAGCTTTATTATCATAATTTTGAAGTAAAAGTACTGACATCAATGACGTTTAATTAAACAAAATTTTACTCGGACATCGACTCTTATAAAGCTAAAACCTAACATAAGTATGATATAAAAATTTGATTTATTTATTATCTTAAATAAACTATTAAATTTTTATTATTTTATTATCTTTATTTTTCTATTTAATAAATATAGTTTAAAATATCTTATTATTATTATTATTATTATTATTTAAATAAAGCTATCCTTACCTCTTCCAAACCCTCGGGCCAACTCGACCAGCACGCTCCGTTTGCCCTTCCTCCTCTTGACAGCGCATCTCTTCCCCTCCTTCGACATAAGGCACTAAACACTTGCGGTCAACTCTTCGGCTCCCTCAACTCGCGAGCTTAACTCATTGATTTCTCCTCTCGACGCAATGCTTCTTCCTCCTTCCCGAGCTCATCGACATCCCCTCTGCCTTCACATAGCTTTGAGGGCGCGGCTCAATGTTAAAATTGATGTGATCATTTCGAAAGCTTTGTGGCTTCTTCGGTAAGAAGACACACTACTCCTTCCTCTTCCTTCAATCCTTGATCGCAAACCCTAGAGCACCCGCATCTCGTGTCAATTTAAAGGACGAATGCATCTGTTCGGTTCTATCGCTTCTTCTCTCCCCTCTTCGACTTCCCAAACTTACATTTCCTATTTTTCAGTTCTTTGATCGCCAAACTTTTCGCTTCGCCTTCTCTCCTACTCAACAGTTGATTCATCTTCCCCGGGTAGCAGTGGGCTACAAAATTGCTTTTATTATTATTATTATTATTAATAATAATATTATTATTATTATATTAATTTTAAATAAAATCCCTACATAAATGTGTTATAGGTGAAAAACAACTACAATGTACTATTTATTTAAAATATCACCCTTCAATCAGCTTGCTTCAAAACGAAAACAAATGGTTTGGCTTCATCATTACGCAAGTGAAAGTTTGTGTGTTTCCTTAGTTACTCGCTCATGCACCAATTCGCACCACACAAGTACATTATCTTTTTATGTGTTTCTTGATCACAATTATTCTCGCGGCAAAATCCTAGCATCTGCATAGCTTTCTTCCGACTGAAGCTGTTTGGCTCTAAAAGTCTTTATTTTCCCTTTTCATCTTTGATTGCACGATTCAGATCACATTAGCAACCACTCGTTTCACCACTGCTCCAAGTAGCTTCATCACCTTCGAAAGAGATGTGTACAAGACTCTTACGGACTCACGTGCTCTCAGCCAGAATTAGCATCACCCTCATCTTGCTCTCGGTCGTTGTTCTAGCTCGGTTTTTCCGCTCTTACTCGCATGCAACTATGGCCAGTCATCGTTGATCTCGTATGTGCCCTAGCTCCCCACGTCTTTAATCTCTTCTTATAAGAGCTCGAATAATACTCTTCAACATGTAACGTTTCCACTACAAAAGAATAAAGTCGAGTGTCCCAATATTATAGATTACAGCCACTAGCATTAGAGTAGTGCCCATGCCCACAAATTTAGGATAATCATTCCAATATGATGCATTCCTATAAAAATTTACAAATAAAATAAATCAGCAACATTCAATTAACCAATAATTCGTAGCAAATAGATGTTTTTTATGCATACAATATAAATAAAATTAAAAAAGAATGTTTGATATCAAAATATTGCTCTTTGTAAGAAAGGTTTTTGTCCTTAATACACTAGTTGATATAAACTTTAAATTGTTTAACTGTGGGGGCTATAATATTTACTTATTTCTTTCCAGAAGTTGTGTGGCACAGTAGGAAATTTTATTTCTTAACNAAAGCTATCCTTACCTCAGGCCAACTCGGCCTGCATGCTCTGCCTGCCCTTCCTCCTCTTGACAGCGCATCTCTTCCCCTCTTCCTTCGACATAAGGCACAAAACACTTGCAGCCAACTCTTCGGCTCCCTCAACTCGCGAGCTTAACTCATTGATTTCTCCTATCGACGCAATGCTTCTTCCTCCTTCCCAAGCTTTTCGACATAACCTCTGCCTTCACATAGCTTTGAGGGCACAGCTCAATGCTGAAATTGCTGTGATCATTTTGAACGCTCTATGGCTTCTTCGGTAAGAAGACACTACTCCTTCCTCTTCCTTCACTCCTTGATCGCACACCCTAGAGCACCCGCATCTCGTGTCAATTTAAAGGACGAATGCATGTGTTCGGTTCTATCGTTTCTTCTCTCTCCTCTTCGACTTCCCAAACTTTCATTTCCTATTCTTCAGTTCTTCGATCGCCAAACTGTTCGTTTCGTCTTCTCACCTATTCAACAGTCGATTCATCTTCCCCAGGTAACGGTGCGCTATATAATTGCTTTTATTATTATTTTATTTTTATTTTAAATAAAAGCCCTACATAAATGTGTTATAGGTGAAAAACAACAATAATGTACTATTTATTTAAAATATCACCCTTCAATCAGCTTGCTTCGAAACAAAAACAAATGGTTTGGCTTCGTCATCACGCAAGTGAAAGTTTGTGTGTTTCCTTAGTTACTCGCTCATGTACCAATTCGCACCACACAAGTACATTATTTTTTTATGTGTCTCTTGATCACAATTATTCTTGCGGCAAAATCCTAACTTCTGCATAGCTTTATTCCGGCTGAGCCCGTTTGGCTCTAAAAGTCTTTATTTTCCCTTTTCATCTTTGATTGCACGATTCAGATCACATGAGCAACCGCTCGTTTCACCACTGCTCCAAGTAGCTTCATCACCTTCAAAAGAGACGTGTACAAGACTCTCAGGGACTCACGCGCTCTCAGCCAGAATTAGCATCACCCTCATCTTGCTCTCGGTCGTTGTTCTAGCCTGGTTTTTCCGCTTACTTCCTCGCATGCAACTATGGCCAGTCATAGTTGATCTCGTATGTGCCCAGTCATCGTTGATCTCGTATGTGCCCTAGCTCCCGACGTCTTCAATCTCTTCTTATAAGAGCTCGAATAATACTCTTCAACATGTAACGTTTCCACTACAAAAGAATAAAGTCAAGTGTCGCAATATTATAGATTACTACCACTAGCATTAGAGTAGTGCCCATGCCCACAAATTTAGGATAATCATTCTAATACGATACATTCCTATAAAAATCCACATATAACAAAAATCAGCAACATTCAATTAACCAATAATTAGTAGCAAATAAATGTTTTTATGCATACAATATAAATAAAATTAAATAAGAATGTTTGATATCAAAATATTGCTCTTTGTAAGAAAGGTTTTTGTCCTTAGTACACTACTTGATATAAACTTTAAATTTTTTAAGTGTGGGGGCTATAATATTTACTTATTTCTTTCCAGAAGTTGTGTGGCACAGTAGGAAATTTTATTTCTTAACACTATTGCTGCTTTTTCAACAACTGCACTTAAAATTTCGATTTTGCAAAATTTTGAGGGAAAAAAACGATTAGTAATAGCAATGAAAATTGTTATATAGACTTCAAAATTTCTTAACAAAGAAGATTAAGGTTCAAAATTATGAATATTAAGTAAGACAAGCATGAGATTGCTNAAAAAAAAATAATTAGTAATAGCAATGAAAATTATAATGTAGATTTCAAAATTTCTTAACAAAGAAGATTACGGTTCAAAATTATGAATATTAAGTAAGACAAGCATGATATTGCTGTACTCTGCATGTTACAAATGTTAAATCCAACTGGAACATAGAAAATTTACTTACCATCAGGTGGTGTCTGAGCCTCTTTAACAAAATGGAAAGCCAAACACCTTGATTGACAATGCAAGTACTTCAGAAAAAGAAACGACAAAGCTTTGCTCTCAACAATTTAATTTTTGCAAGTTTTTCGAACCACATACAATTTACAGAAGATACAACGGGTCCATTGAATTGAAGATATAACATTTTAATAAAACATCGGAGTAAAAGAATTGCTATATAAGAGCTAATATATAATACAAAGTGTTATTTTTTACTCACCAAAGTATTCCAAGAATGCCAAATATATAAAATACAGATTCCCAACCACACATTTGAATAATTGGAGGGGCAAAGAGAAGCCTGCGAAAAATGTCAGTCATGAACTGGACTAGCGGAGAACTTTTTCTATTGCAAAAATTCGGGCATTCAGCAACATTAAATATTTTAAGCATAAATAATGTGGTGAAAATACATCAATCAGG
>JXCR01127939.1:71647-149331 GCA_002079205.1 Phalaenopsis hybrid cultivar
TGATAAATTTTAGTGGGTGGGTACAAAGGACCCACTCACAAGGTATACAAACACACACAAAAAAGGTCCAAAAGTACAAGTATAACCCAAAAGAAAAATAACCCCCAAAGCTTCAATACCCACCACCTGCAGAGCATGCAATAAGGCCAACATAAAGGAGGTCATTCATGATGGGAGGGTTTTCCTCTCCCCCTCCCACGAGTTCTAGGAAAGGAGTCCAGGCAACAAACTGTAATCCGGGCATCCACACAAGATGATCAAATTGTCATCTTGTGAATATTGAAGGCGAGGCATTCCTTTTTCTTCCTCCAATAGGTTTTCGGAACCTGTCAATCATCTTCCAAATTTTGTCCCTCATCTTCCGCACCTTGATCTTGGCATTCCTCTAAAACATGAGTATCTTCTTGAACAGTAATAAATGGTTTCAACTCGATTGGGTGATCATTTGTTACAACCAAGAGAGAGGAAATAAGATTATCAATAGGCTTGCTTATAGATGGGTTCCCAACAGGTTCACTGGGAGCAATAGCAGTTTGTGTAGAAATAGATTTAGTGTTAGGGGTGGTGGCAGCAATCAACTCATCAGACTGGTTAACATTAGTATCAGGAGGTTCCAAGAAAATGGTAGGACCTAAAGTTGGCTCGTTGATAGCACTGGAAAAAATAACATGTTCAGGAATAGACAGCTCATTTGCATGTTGTTCAGCCATAGGATTATTTGCATCCCGATGTAATGGAAAATTGGGTTTCAACTTTGGGTGCAATCTGAAACATTTATCATGTGTGTGACCAAACATCTTCCAATGATTACAAAAATAAGGTCTTTCTTCCATAATGGTTTGTTGCCAGTAGCCATTATGAGACGTGTCAAGCCAAATTTATTCTACATTTCTAAGTGTGATATCTCTCTCTATTAAGATCCTTGCAGCATAAGGCCTTGACAAATTAAAGGTAAAAATATCTAACTTCATTGGTTTTCCTAGAATAGCACAAATAGAATATAGAACTTGATGGTTGAAGAAATGAAGCTTTAGTCCAGGTAATTTGTACCATATGGGCACAATGGGAGGTTCTTGACTTGGATCAAAGTCAGGAGACTATTTTAGCATTTTCATATGGTTGTCCTCAATTAAGATGTATTTCATAGAGAATATCCTGGCATAGTCTTCTTCTTTACTTAGTTATGTCATAATATGTCTTCCATAAAAAAGACCCACCTTCCAGCCCCAAATAGTTTGAAATCTTCAAAAGTTTCCGGATAGAATCCATCTTAGAGTGATCCAATTGGAACAGTCCAATCAGGGTAAATTTATAATTTTCAGTAATTGTTAAAAGTTAAGTGGCAAAAAAGATTATTGTTGGTTTCCCCCCCTTCTTTCTTGTTTTTTTTAAAGAAGTTAAAATCTCCCTGCCCCGCAAATGAATCATGATACTTTTGAGGAAAAACCAAAGTATCTCCAAGCTGGAATGGATCACTGCCTTTATCAACCACAGCAGCGTAAGGGGTATGCCCACGTTCGGAGTCTGTGCAATCACAAAAGAAAAGGAGAGAGTTGTGTCGTGCGTAAGAGGAGGTGTGATGACAAGCCAACGCGTGGTGGAAGAAAAATTCGGCGGATAAAAGAAGAAATTGAGGCATTCGATTCATTCAAGAGGAGAAAATAGCAGCAGCGACGAGAAAATCACGCAAAAACCACGAAATAAGCGAAAAAGGAAGGATCTCACTCAAATCAACCGTCACCGAAATAGGAACGAAGCTGATTGTTGGAGGGAGGCCGGTTGGAGTAGTGGGACTCGATCGACGTTTTGAGGCGTAGGAAACAACCAATCACAAATAATGCAGATGACGAAGCTGACGAAGAAGCATAAAGCAGCCGAAGAGGTCGGCCTAAGAGACGAAATCGATGAAGTCAAAGGAGGTAGATGATTCAAAGAAGAAGACGAAGAAAATCGCCATCAGGCGAAACCCTAGCAAAGCCTCCCTCGATAAACATATTATATATATATATATATATATATATATATATATAAAGTCCAAAGGCTAATATATTAAATAAAAAGTAGTGTACATCTAGATTTTGTGGGAGATCCCAAAAATGACACTCAGCCCACACAAAAACCACTATATCAAATGGTTTCAAAAAAGAGAAAATACAGCTAATACATAAGAGATCTAAGAAAATAAAAACTAAAAAGTGTCAAAATAGGAGTATCAGGTAGCAGGAGAGCGACATAATTTTGTCTTACCTCTGCCTCTAATTCTAGGAAAGGAGCCAGCTAATAAATTGGTCAGATGAGTGTCATTCCTAGTAGTAACTAATATATCATCCAATAGATTCCCTAGCTCGAGTCGTCCTCCATTCTTCTTCTTCCTCGTGTAGAACTGTCATTCCTCATCCGAGGATTGGCTCACCTGATCAGCAGAATTGTCTGGAGTGTGTAGAATATGTGTAAGTTGTTGAATATTAGAGGCAACTACTCGTTGTACCAACTGATTTTCTTTCAGGTTGAAAGAGCACTCTTGTGTGTCTTGGCATGTCAATGGGACTTCAATAACGGTAAGTGGTATCAGCACATTTAGATTTGTACCTATAGTAAGGTGTTCTTCATCTGGAACTACGATGTTGGAAAGAGAATCGGATTGCACCTTTTCAGCAAAGATGGTAGATTACTGATCTTTAGCGATATTCGAC
Organism: Phalaenopsis hybrid cultivar; assembly: GCA_002079205.1. NCBI lineage: Eukaryota > Viridiplantae > Streptophyta > Magnoliopsida > Asparagales > Orchidaceae > Phalaenopsis > Phalaenopsis hybrid cultivar. The sequence goes on from JXCR01127939.1 coordinate 74,341, forward strand.
ATTAAATGAGGATGCAAGCGATAGCAAATATTAGAACTGTTGTCAAACATACTACAATGTGAGCAATAAGGAGGATGTGATTCTATTTCAACATTTTGCCAATATCCGTTGTGAATAGTGTTAATCCATATCTCATATAGAGTTGGTTGAGTGATATCTCTCTCAACTAATAACAAGCCAAAGAAGGTTTGGTCACAGCAAGCGTAGGACTATCCACCTTGAGAGGCTTACCGTAAGCAGTTGCTAAAGAGTTGAGGATTTTCATGTTGAACAGATATAATTCTAACCATGGAAATTTTATCCAAACTGAAATGATAGGGGACTTCGCTTTTGGATCAAAACCGACAGTCCGCTTCAGAATTTTCATAAAACGATTATCGATCTTGATAGCTTTTCGAGAGAAAATGCGAGTGTAATCGGCATCGTTAGATAATTGAATAAGTATGTGTCGACCGTCAAGTAGGCCAATGTGTCAACTGCCCAATAGTTTCATATCATCAAACTTCTTCCTAATGTTCTCCAATTTTGGATGACCATAAAGGAATTTTCCCACAATGGCAAAATACCAAGAGGACGCAAGAGTACTGGTTTCCACCTCTGTGAGAATAAGTGCAAGCTTCCCTTTTTTTCCAAGTTTTTTAATAAAAGTGTGATTACCTCCACCTTCAAGAGCCTCGTGGAACGATTGCGAAACATTGCAGGACTTACCGATAGCAATACCAGGCTCTGAACCTGGAGGGGCACGAGCAGAAATGGGCAAGTCGCCGGCAAGGGCATTTGCATAGGAACGGAGCATCGAGGCCATCTCCCATACAAGATGGTCACAGTCAGGAGAGAAACAGTTTGGCGGACTGCAAAAATGCGAGCAAACAGGGTGTTGTCGGGCGAGGAGACAGTCGCGATTTCGTCGGCTAGGGGAGACGAGATAGCCGCGATGTCGTCGGCTACAGAATCAGGCGATGACGGCAATATCGATCCTTGTCGACAATGGAGACAACTTGGAGCACTCAACTTCAACAGGAGAGACAGCTGCAGCTACGTGAACGTCGTCGTGGGAGACGTCGAAGAGAAGCGATTAAGCTGATAGAATCACCGATCTGTCATCTCCGTCGTCTCTGCTAAGGCAGCCATGGTAGGACGAGAGTTTATATATGATATATATGTATATATATACTGTTCACGAGCCAAGCTCGAGTCGAGCTCGACTTCAAGCCCATTTAACTGTACAAGAAGAGCTCAAGTATGTTGTGTCTCGAGCTCAATTCAACTCGTCTGCACCACTTGAATATTTAGCTCGAGCTCGAGCTAAATATTCAAGCTCGACTTCAAGCCCTTTTCTAACTGTGCGAGTAGAGCTCGAGTATGCTATGGCTCGAGCACGGCTCAACTCGTCTGCATCCCTATGAGTACTCATCCTTTTAAGTTATAGTAGCTTTTATTTCTTCTAAACCAATTTCATTTGATCGTTATTGAAACCTAATTACATCATTTTACTATGATTCAATGTTCTTTAGGAAGTTGGTCATATCATTATGACAAATATATATTTTAGAAATACTAATATTATGTATTATTTAAAGGTCTAACTAAATGAAAAGAGCATAGCAATTATATGATTTGCATATACTGGTTGTATATGCATGTTCGACAATGATAGAGTTCACTCATTTATGATACTAACAAGAAAATGTTACAATATATGTGCATGTAAATGAAAAATAATATTTATATTAATATACCTTCATTGGTACAATTTTAAACGGTGTTCTTAAGGTGGTTGTACAGATATACATTGATATAAACATATTATTGATAAACTAGTACACATTGAATGTTATAAATATTGTGATTGATTATATTTTTAAATTATCAAATGTTTTTATATTGATTTATTAAAATTTTAACTCACATGCATATTATTTCATTTTCATTATATTATTGTGATTTAGAAGTATGTGTACTCACAAGCATTTTTAGCTCATTATTGTTCTAAATTAACAATAAAGAATTAATCATTTCATTAAAATATAAGTAATAATAGAAGAAATATTTATAGAAAACGTAGATAATAAAAAAGAACGTAAATTTAACTATATTACTTTAATTTAATTTTTTTAGTGATTTTTTCATTTCATTTGGATTATAAAATGTTAGTTATACAACAATAACAAAACTCTAATCCCACTATGTGGGTCGGCTACATGAATCCTTTTTCTCCGTTGCGTCATATTCAGTGTCATATTTTCATTTAGTTCTAATAAATTAAGATCATTTTTTATACAATAAACCCAAGTCTTCCTAGCTCTACCTCTGCCTTTCTTACATAAACGAATCTAAAATATCTACTCTCCTAATCGGATCATCAAATGGTCGAGTCTTAATACGACCAAACCATCTAAGGCAACTTCTCTAATTTTGTTCGTTATAGGAGTTACACCAACCCTATCATGGATATATTCATTTTGCATTTTGTCTCTAAGTGTAAAGCCACTCAGCCACCTAATCATTCTCATTGCGGCATCTCTTAACTTAGTATCATGCTTCTCTTTTAAAGGCCAACATTAGCGCCATAGAGCATTGCAGGTCTCACCACCGTATTATAAAATTTTCCTTTCAGTCTAAGCGACTTTTCTATCACATAAAAGGCCAGAAGCATTCCTCCACTTCAACCAACCAACTTGAATTCTACTATTAACATCCCCACCCGAAGCATTCCTCCACTTCAACCAACCAACTTGAATTCTATTATTAACATCCCCATCTATGGCCCGAAGCATTCCTCCACTTCAACCAACCAACTTGAATTCTACTAATAGCATCCCCATCTATAATCACCAATTCCTCAACTTCAACCAACCAACTTGAATTCTACTATTAACATCCCCATCTATATCACCATCGCTTTGGAAATAACGGACCCAAGATATCTAAATCGTTCACACCTTTTAATAATTTGATCACCCAAAGTCACCAACGGACCCAAGATATCTAAATCGTTCACACCTTTTAATAATTTGATCACCCAAAGTCACGCTTCTGCCGAGATATCTAAATCCTTCACACCTTTTAATAATTTGATCACCCAAGGTGACACTTCTGTCAAAAGAGCTACTACTACTAAAATTACATTCCATGTATTCAGATTTAGTTGTACTCAAATGAAGGCCTTTAGACTCCAATGTAGACCTCCATAATTCAAGTTTTTCCTGGGTTCTTTCTCTTGTCTTACCCACGAGAAGGATATCATCAGCAAAAAGCATACACCAAGGTACATTCTCCTGTAAATGTCCAGTAATATCATCCATAAATAAAGCAAAAAGATATGGGCTTAAAGTCGATCCCTGATGTAATCCAACAGAAATAGGAAAATAATTTGGCTAATCCTCCTTCAGTTCGATCATAAGTAATAGTTGTAGTATGCATATCTTTAATGACTTGATTATAAGTCATATCAACATCTTTCTTCTCAAGAACTCTCCAAAGGATATCTATTAGAACCTTAACGTAAGCTTTTTCTAAATCAATAAAAATAAAATGTAGATTCACTTTATTATCTCTGAACTTCTCCATCAAACGTCTCAATAAATGTATAGCTTCCATAGTAGACTTGCCCAGCATAAATCCAAATTGATTATGAGAAATCTTTGTAATATGTCTTAAACTATGTTCAATTACTCTCTCCCATAATTTTAAAGTAAGACACATCAACTTAATTCCTCTCTAATTTGCACACTCTAGTGCATCCCCTTCATTCTTAAAAATGGGGACCAAAATACTCTTCCTCCACTCATGTGGCATCTTTTTAGTTTTTAAAATAATATTAAAGAGTTTAGTAAGCCAAGAAACTCCCAAATCAGGACCAAAATACTCTTCCTCCACTCCTCAGACATCTTTTTTAGTTTTTAAAATAATATTAAAGACCAAAATACTCTCCCTCCACTCCTCAGGCATCTTTTTAGTTTTTAAAATAATATTAAAGAAGTTTTATAAGCCAAGAAGTCCCAAATCTTAACATTTTCATACTTCAATTGGGATATCATCAGGTCCTACAGATTTTCCACTCTTGGTTTTCTTTAAAGTCTCCTCAACTTCTTTTTTACTAATGCGATGGTAAAAATGAAATGTTTTCTTATTATTAACTATATTAAGATCACTAAGTTTGATCGTATTTTCAGAAATTTCATAAAAAAGTTTATAAAAATAACTCACTCACCTATGTTAAATATCTTTTTCTAAGAAAAGCACTTTTTAATTTTCATCTTTAATACACTTTACTTATGTTAAATCTTTACGGTAAAAATGGGTTAAATTGTTAGTCATAGAAAACAAAAAATAATAAAATAATAAAAACTTAACTAATATTGTCCAGTCGTCTATACCTGCCTTGGTTATTTCCAAACATAAAAATAACTTGTGTAGCTTTCCAGCAGAAGAATCAAGAAAAAGCTACAGCATTTTGCTTCATTAAAAGATATTGCGTGGCATTTTTAAATGAAGCATGAAGGCAAATCCCTTGGACTGCCAACAAAGTTATGTTTAAAATTTAATGACTAATCCTTTCATCCTACAAATCCAAGTTTTTAATACCTAGCAGACAAAAATGGCAATCTTGTCAAATATTAATACCTTTTCTCCGGATAAGTGCACATCTAATTCGGTATAGAAACACATTTTTTATCAGTAAAAATTATACAAGCTGAAACGAATGTTGATCAGTAGGCTGCTGGAATCCTTGTCATGAGATTGTTGCAGACATAAGATAAGCAGTTCTGCCTATACTATCTATGGTTCTTAGGCTAATTCACCATCTGAAATTTTTCATTTATAAACTTTTTATTACCATATTGAGAGAAAATAAAACAGTTTCTCTTTCAGAAAAAAAAAAGAGAACTTAGTTAAGCAGATACAAACCATCTACAAGCACAAGTAGCCTGGGGTAAATCTACAATAAAGAAGTTTCATGATTTACGCTCTGAATTAGAATACATTTAATGGAAAAAAAGAAATTAAAGCACCTCAGAGAAATGGTTAGTTACGATGAACAAAGATCTTTAAATGTGGGTGCCAAATGGTTAAGATATTTACTTGCATTAGAATAAAATAAGTGTATGAATAACTTGCCTGGCAATTAGGTCAGTTGCTGCTGAAGGGGAAACACCTTCTCCAATCCCAACCTGAATATTTCAAAATGCAGAGCTAATGCAAGGTTATAATCTGAACGCCTAAAGCTATGACAGATGAGGACGAAAGCATTGATGATGCCCTGGTAACAGGAGAAACTTTTGGTGGGAAACAAAAAAGAATTTTGTACAAAAAGCCATCATAATAAAGACTACATATGTCTGATCAACTATGTTATTTAATAGTTAACGATGGACAGAGTAAGGAGCAGTTTGCTACTGGTATATCATCCAAGGTCAAAGATTTGCTTATTATTCTGCTTTAAGAAGAACATGTCTTGAAAATCGAGAGAGTAACTATGTCTAAGGAATCAAGCAAGAAGCTCAAGTCTTAAAATATTACTTTCAATCAAGAGAAGAAAAAACAGGTATTAAAATTGTGCATAATTCAATTCATCATTATAGTTTCCAAAGTTTTTTTAGTATATTATAAACGCACAGTAAGGAGCAGTTTGCCACAGGTATACCATCCAAATAAGGTCAAATAATTACTTATTATTCTGCTTTAAGGAGAACATGTCCTGAAATCGATAGAGTAACAATTTCTAAGGAATCATGCAAGAAGCTCTCAAGTCTTACACTATTACTTTCAATCGAGAGAAGGAAAAACAGGTATTAAAATTGTACATAATTCAATTCTTCAATAGGACACAATGGAGAAAAAGAATTCATGTAACCAACCCCACTTAGTGCAATAAAGGCTTGTTCTTGTTGTAGTATATTATTAATGACAATTTTCAAAGTTAAGATAAATAAGATGCGGTTAACACAATTGACCCTGTGCTGTTAAATTTTAGTATAAAATCAATAAATAAGATGCAGTTCCAAGAATATACATTAAGAACTACAAAGTTTGTAACATCATCTGCAACACTGCTGTATTGCCACAATCAGTACACAAGATTTGCAGGTAACCAAGTTCAAAATTAGGACCCATCCATAACTCTTTGATTTTGAATACCGTTAAATAAAGAAAGAAACTTAGAACAGATCAGGGTAATAATCTGCTTAAATTTTATATTAAAAAAATTTCAAAACAAAAAAATAAAGCCAGAAAAAGATAGCTAACTGGAAAACAGAATATCAACGAAATACAATCAGCTTGTACACTCAAGGAATTTTAAAACAGCTAAATCTCAAGTAAAATAGAAAATTTTTTAAATAACTTTTACTTATATTTCGGCGTACCAAAATTCTAGATAGCACCAAACCAGGTATAAATCCCGCTGAATTAGGAACAAGTATTGTGGCCAGAGACCATGACAACACTCCGATTTCAAGGACTTTCCTGTATCAAAATCTAGCTGTTTAGAGAAGAGAATATTTGAAAAGACAAACTAAATTGAAGAAATTGCACTAGCATATTCATGAAAGCAGAAGTTTTTATTCAAAAACTGCTAAGATTTAAAACCTTTTAATTATGTCAAAAGGTGAAAATGAAATTTGTCGCTAATTGGGTAAACAAATATTGAAGAAAAGGAGATAGACATGAAAACACCGGCAATAGAGAAAAAAATAATATTGTGGATGCCCGCCTTCATAAAAATTCATAGAAAAAACCGATTATAAATTCTGGTTTCTAATCTGGCTGCCCTCAAGTCAAATGATGCAATGGAAAGATCTGCAACCATGTCTCTATTGCCATATGAAATCTAGTCCAAAGATTCTGCTATGCAGGATTAATATGTTAAAATATTCTCTCTTCATGGATAGACATGTATGTACTTATCCTAAAACCATCTAGAGGATCGAGTGAAAATGTATTTGACGCGAGGTTGGGAGAAACGCGGAGCTCGGGGAAAAAGGTTGAACCGGCAGATCGGGCTTGGGGGAATGGCTGAACCGGCCATTGGGGATCCAGCAGAAGGCTGGACCGGCCCGTCTTCCGCTTTCAAGTGGTAGGAAGTACTGCCAAAGCCTCCCCTATTTCCCTGCCTGCCGCTTTTTCCTCCTTGCTTTCTGGTTGCCACCCAAAAGGGGAAGCATCCCCTTCCTATTTCATCTATTAGCCATTTCATGTGTATTTTTGCTTGCTTGAGATTAGCTTTCGATTAATTCCATATTTCAGAATTTTGTCAGGACAACTACCAACGTCCGCTTTCGACTTCGAGGATTGTATCCAAGGGATTAGGTGGTACTCCTACTATATCTCTCTCCCAAGAAGATGATATTCTTCATCCTATCCTCCCCGCTGCTCCCAGTAGTTGTATCTCACTGCAGCTGGCCACCACATCTCTATGTTTGTTGTTTTCTGCCACCTCCAGCCTCCCAACCGCCTCTCACTTCCTTCCAGCATTGCTGCCGACCGCCACCATCCTTCCTCTTGCCTCCCTGCTACTGCCGGCTCTCACTTCCACCTTCCAGAGTTGTCGGCCAGGCCTTTCCAACCCTCCCCTTGCACCCGCAACTGCCAACCAACCCCTCCACCTACTATCCGGCCACCACACAGCACAGCCGTCCTCACCTTAGGGTGTTGTTTGTGGTGTTTGTCATTCATTTCCTATGTTATGTTGTTGTTTTATTAGTTCGAGTGTCGCTATTGTAATCCTTTTTGAATTTCAGCAATAATATTTCTATTTATATTATAATTTGGGTTAACTCCAGTATTAGACTTGGTACCCTTTAGAACTAGTTCAGCCAAAGCTAACAAACATTGAGAGTCATGAACCATCAAGAATAGCATTAATGATCAACAAATTAAAAGTTACCAAATATATTTACAAATGGTAGGATGTTTGAGCGTGAGTGCCTATGCCCAGAGTTCAAATTGACAACAAAATAGATGTAATCTATTTGGTGCTAATAACTTGCAGCAACAAAAGGCATCCACAAAAGAGAGCATTAAATCCTTAACTTTTAATGCTAGTTGTGTATGTTCTTGCACTGGATATCAAGAGAGTATCAAGGCTATAAAAGTCTTGCAAAATAAAATACAACAGTAAATGCCACAAAAAACGGCTATTTTTTCATACTGCAATTAACCAAAATCATAATAGAACAATAAATATTATTACTTGAAGCAAATAAACAGTTACAACCAACACACTTGAAAGGAAAAATACAATAACACGACACAAGTAAATACCACTAAAGTATATCCCAAAGGGGTGGAGGTTGGCTAAGTGGATCGAGATGACTGGCGGGGGTGGCAGCAGCAAGGGAATGTTAGTGGCAGGGAGGGGGATGTGTGTAAATGCAGGGATAGCAAGTAGGGTTATTATCCTGGATGGTGAAAGCGAAGAGCTGGGAAAGATAGCAGTGGAACAATGGGAAAGGGATGTTCCCCGGCTATCCTGTTTGGATAGCAGCAATGTTGACAAGGGGAAGGGAATTGAACAAAAATAATTATCATCTCAAGAGACAGATATAGCCGGAGCACCAACCAATCCCTTGGGTACAACCCTCAAAGAAGAAAACGGATATCGACAGTTGTTATGGGAAGAATTTGAAATTTGGATGTAATCAGAAACTAATCCTAAGCAAGCTAAGCCACATATATATAATAGTTAATAGATAAAATAGGAAGGGGAAGCCCTCTACTTTGGGCAGCAACTAGAAAAAGATGGGAAGGGGCTAGCCACAAGCTGAGAAGGAAAGGGGGCATGCGGGTGACAAATCCCGCAAGGATAAGGTTGGCAAGTCAAGCCCCTATCCTGGCCGGTTTAGCCGGCTAGCCAGTAAGACGGTTCAGCCAGCCTCCCATGCCTCGTGTCCCGCCTCCAGAATCCCGCATCGCCTGTGTCCTGCCTTCCAGTCCCAGCATCATTGATTATCAAACTGAAGCACAAAAAAGCAGACTCAAGCAAGTATTTAACAAGAATATTACGGCATGTGGTGGGAAAACAAACAAAACGGACATATTACACAAGATATTTTATGAACTTAGACGATGCTATGTTATGTGTCATGATCTAACCCAATTGTTGAGAGAAATTACAAAGTATTTCTAAGATGTTACCCAAAAGTTAAGCATTATAACTTAACCTAATTGTCCTAGAATTAGGCAAAGGATGGCGAGGTATTGATACGAGTAAATTAACATGATTTCATTGCATTTTTTTCTATATTTTTATCTCTATTTATCACAAATGTAAGCTTATAGAAGGTTATTTTGGTTTTTTTTAGGTTAAGTGGCTCAAACACGCATTTCAGAGTGAGAAATGATATCTTCAAGAAGCTAGCCCAGCATAACCATGCCCAAAAGCGGGGTAATTATGTCGTTTGCTCTATATGAAAGACGTAGTTATGCCAAATTTGAGCATGTCTACGCCCTGACGCTTTTTCGACCAAGTAGAGTAGCTACATCGAGTTCTGGCATAATTACATAGCCACATCTTCTCTACATGGAATGAGCTCCTTTGCGTCTCAGAGGTTCGTGGGTGGTTGGAGGCTGAATTTCGAGAGAGCTTTGTAGAGTATTAGGGTAGGACTTTCTCTTCCTTGCTTGAGGGAGAAAGCTCAAATGGTGGGTTTTCTCTTCTTTCCCCTCTTGATAGTTATTTTCTTTGAGAGAGTTTGTATGAAAGGGAGATCCACTGCATTAGAGAAGAAGATAATATTGATTGTAAGTCGTTTTTACATTGTAAGGCTACTTGTATCGTTGATTTCAATGGATTGTCTTGTGCTGTTTTATTTCTTCATGAGTTGCTAAATCTTCTTCGTGCCTTTACGATGTAAAGATAGTGATTTTTTTTTTTAGTTTTCTCGTATGTTTTCCACTTAACAGTTTCTGAGCTTTTCATGTATCCAAGTTGTTAGTTAAACTTCTAATCTTTGTTTACTCTTGATCTGGTCAATTAAAATATTAACATATGTCGTGAACTCTGATTTCTGTCTGTCGCATAGTGAAACAATTAGGTTAACCACAAAAATTTGGTGGAACAGGCATATTTTAGTTACAGTTTTGCAACCTAGATAGAGGATTGGAAGAATCCTGGCAAGCGTCATAGGGTTAAGCAAACTTAACTTTTTCAATTTCCGATTCTTCTTCTAACCTATAAGCATGAGCTTAAGGAACATTGGGAAAACCTAAGAAAATTATTAAATCACGCCACACCCGAGTCACAAAACTACAAGTCTCATCCCTCTTGAAGAGCATTAAGAGCTTTTGTTATCTGCTTTACAAGATTTCAATTTTGTTTTTTGTTTAAAGTTTAGAATTTAGGATTTGACTTCAAAAAGTTGTGATCACGCTGAGCTAGGTATCTGGATATAGTAAACTAGAGATTTTTCTGTCTGATAATTATTAGCTCTTTCCTCGTGGAATCAATACGTCGACTCTAATATTGCATATTACTTGATATGTATACTTGAGTGATTAATCGACTTACCTCACAGTATTTTTCAACAATTAAGTTTTTTTATTTCGTTATCAGGAATAGGCGTTAAGAATTATTCTAAATTTAGCAGAACTTTAGTTGAACAACTTAGAATTTAAGATTGGTCATTTTTGTTCTTCGTTTATTTTCTATTTTGTTGTTTTTGGTGTTGCACTTGCAAATTTGCATTGATAGTTTGCTTGAAAGTGTTGAAAAAGTTGAAAAAAAAACTAAAAAATTTATCGAAGCCAAAAGGCCAAAAAAAAATGTCTATTTTTCTTTTATGTTGCATGTGTTGTTTGTTGTGTGTATTTGCATGTTCACAGACTTATGTGGGTCGTTGTGATTGTGTGTGTTTTTTTTAGAGTCTGTCGAGTCTGCATTTAGAATCACTTGTTCATTTGTCTTAGTGTATGCATAGGATTGCTGAAGCTGACCTTGCACCTTTTAACCGTGAGATTGATCGGAATTTTACACGCCTTAGGAGAGCACATTCACAGTCTGATACACCCATAGAAATGGCTAACCCTTGTGACCATATCATGAAACCACTTAGTGATTATGTCAACCCATCTTTTAAGAAATCTACATAACTATCAACTACCCAACTGTAGATGTCAAAACTTTTGAGCTGAGACCAGCCATTATCCAAATTGTGTGGAATAGCTAGTTTGAGGAATTACCTACGGAAAGCCCAAATCTTCATTTAGCCAATTTCTTTGAGCTCTGTCACATTGCGATATAACGGTGTCCCCAGCGATGTTAGATTTAGGTTGTTCTCATTCTCTTTAAGGGACAAAGTCAAGGTGTGGTTAAACTCCCTTGCCCTCGGTTCTATAACCACTTGAACTGACCTTGCCCAAAAATTTTTGGTAAAATACTTTCCTCCATCTAAAACTATCAAGCTTAGCAATGATATCACTTCGTTTACCCAACTAAATGTAGAGTCGATTTATGAGGCTTGAGTGAAGTTTGATGAATTGCTGGCTGATTATCCAAATATTTTACAAAGGGTCGGTAGGCTCCCTGACGTTCATTATAGACCCTGAAACTGGGGGATCATAGATGTTCAAACCTTTTGAGGAAATTTATGAGTTGATAAAGGTGAAAATAACTAATAATTTTCAATAGCCTTCTGAGAGAGTGACATCACAAAAAATTGACAGTGTCCATGACACAGATGTTCTAGCTATCCTAACCGCCCAAGTAGTTGTTATTTCTAGGAAGTTAGATACTCTTGGGGTGAATTCCGCGCACGAATCTCCATCAAGTGAAGGGATGATATATGGATCATTGCTACTTCCTAGCATGACAACCTTAGAGGTTGTAAATGTCATAGGAAACCAAGACAATAACCCTTATTCCAACACCTACACCCCTGGCTGGAGAAACCATTCAAATTTAAACAAAGCAACAACCAAGCCATAGGAAACCATCAGTGGTGGAACCCTCAAGCTAATCATGTAGATAGTTGGAATACCCAAGGACACCATCCCCGGAAACCATCTTACCCATCAAGATTCCAAGGCAATCCCCAGAAATTGCAAAATAAGTAAGCTTTGGAGGAGCTAATGATACAAATGGGTACCCAATTACAAAGCCAAGTTAGATTCTTTCAAAATATTTAAAATCAATTAGGACAGCCAATAAATCTTATAAGCAATACACCACGAGGGACGCTTCCCAGCAATATTGAAGTTAGCCCAAAGGGCCAAAACTCCAAGCAATGTAAGGCCATGAGCGAGAGAGGTGGAGGGCGATAAGAGTACCACAAGAGGGAGAATGTGAGTGTCGAGCCAAACCTAGGAAAACCTACCTCAACCTTTAAGACAAGACATAAGAAACCACCAACACTTTTCCCTCAAATACTCCAGAAACCTTAGGAAAGACCAAGAGATGTTGCAAGTTTTAGAAATTATTATGTGGGCCTTGTGAAAGATGTCTTGGATAGACCTTATCTCAAAGCCCTAGAGCAGATACATAGTTATGTGGGGTTTGTGAAAGATGTCTTGGATAACAAGGTTAAGTTAGGAGCCAACAAAACAGTTGCTTTGACAGAGGAGTGCAACGTCATCCTGCGGAGAAAATTGTCCACCAAACCGAAGGACCTAAGAAGCTTTACCATCCCTTGTTTCATAGGAAAGAAACTTTTGGGGTAAATCATGTGTTATTTAGGAGCTAGCATAAATTTCATGTCATTGTCCATTTTCAAATGATTAGAACTAAAAGATATCTAGCCCACCACCCTGACTCTTCAGTTAGCAGACCGATCATTGACCTTCTCGAATGGGATCATAGAAGAGGTATTGGTTAAGGTGAATAGATTTATATTCTCAGCTGACTTTGTGGTCCTCGACAGAAGGATAAGAAGATACCATTGATTCTTGGATGACCATTCCAAGCCACAGGAAGGGCAATGATTGATGTTCAGAATAAAAAATTGAATATGAGGGTAAATGATCAGAAGATTACAATTGATGTGTTAGAATCAATAAAGTTTTCCCAAGCCTCTAAAATTGATCGTAGCCCTAGTACAGAAATGGTGGCAAGGGTGGATGAAAGTCGATCTTTTGAACCAGAAGAATAAAAGCCTAAAGAGCTATCCATTGTGGATAAATTTTATTGGAAGATGATTGAGGAAAAAACAGTTCAGTAAGGAACCCCTAGGATGAGAAGGGAGAGAGTGAAGGTGATAGACTCATTCATAGAGAGGACCAACTTAATAGGATGTGAGCTCCTTCGAGAGCAAAGAAGAGGTGAATTTGAAGGAGGATATTCCGATGTGCTCCCCACAACGTCGGAATAGCCTAGAGTCATATTGAAATTGGATATTCGTGTTTTCACCATGCATCTTCCAAAATCGGCACCTTCTCTACCACTTCCACTTTTTTGTGCATAGCCTCTTTCCTCACCACAATGGCCCCAAGAATGAAGGGTAGGAGAGATACGAGCTTCAATAAGAGGAAGTTGTATCCTTAGTCGCAATGCAATGCTTTCTACCATCATCGCTAGGAAAAAGTTCATTCCGAAGAGAGCTTTCCAAGTCCCAGGGGGTAGGGTAGAGAGCGAGCTTGTTCGTATGGGTTGGGAACAATTCTGCTACACCACCGCACCCGTTATGGTTTCACTCGTCCACGAGTTCGATGATAACACAAAGGAACCCGTGGACGGGCGACTCATAGTATAGGGAAAATACGCTACATTTAACCCGACTGCCATAAACCGCCTGTATGACCTCCACGGCACCCCCGATAACGAGTATGCACACTTCCTCCCCATTTACCAAGAAATCATTGACTTCCTTGTTGACTTCACAGGCAAGTGGAAAACCCTATCTAGGGATGAAGGGAGAGCAAAGCCAATTTCCTGCTCACACACATGAACACATCTCGGGCTTTGCACTACCTTACCGTAGCCCAAATCCTCCCCACCAAGAGCCTCACCGATTGCACGAAGAACTAGAGATCCTTAATTTATGTATCCAAACATAAAAGTCCATTAACATAGGGCCAATGATACAATTGTCTATAGTTTATATAACCAGCGGTCAGAGCACGGTAGGACTAGTGCACCTGACGCTTACAGTCCTGTGCGCAAATGAGGGTATATATGAAATAGATGATGAGAAATTGCTTTATCCGCTGAAGCCTATCACCAAGGCTTCGGTATCCTCTTATGGTTCAGTTCTAGTAGTTTCGCACAAGCGGGGGGAGAGTTCACTACGTCGTGAGACACGAAGTCCCGACCCCTCCATCACCAAGCTGACCGAGAGACTGGAGGCATTGGCGACTACCCAAGGTGTCGTGAAGTGGGAGCTTCATGACCAGCACGAGCAGTCTCAATTCTACACCACTAAGCACCAGTGCTTCTTGTAATTGCAGGGAGTACATTGACCGCGTCATTCCCATTGTTGCCACCATTCCAGGTCTATGGCCTGGGAGATGTAGAGATAGAGCAGAGCCATAGTGACGAGTAGGAGAGCAGGGATACTGTATCTCTATGTTTTTTATGTGGCATGTTTATATGATTATGCATGATGTGAGTCCTATTATCTTGTGGTTTATGGGTTGGATGTTTATGTCAGTTATATGATGACGTGATGTGCTATCTATTATATCCAATGTGAATTTTTATTTTTGAGCCACATGCATGCACTGTTTCTTGTTTTTATGTAATTGTGATATGTTCTCATGGCTTACATGCTAATGATGTGATATAACATGCACGTGATTGAAACTTACATGTTACCTGAGTTGTTTTATACTCCATGCTTTTACATGCTTTCCTTTCTGCAAGTCTGGTATTTTTTGTCTTATGACATTCGTAGGATAGATAACATGTTTGGGAGAGGGAGGGGGGGAGGGGGCATGTTACATACTTGTCTGAAAGTGATTAACATAATTAAAAAATGGATTATGTGTGCTACGGTAGCTCATGACTGGAATACTGAGAATTTATCTTGATTATTAAGATAGTTTCTTAAAAGATGTGATAGTTTCTTAAAAGATGTAAATGCTCATTAAAGGGAAGATTACAATTAATTTCTTAATAACTAAGTTCCCCACTGTAATAACTTCAACTGAACCTAAAAAGCCTCAGAATTATTTAATGGAGTAATGAAAATGTTAGGAAACTAACCAATGACAATTTAAATCTTTTTAAATGTCAACTAAGCTAAGTTTATTGAATCTTAACTTTTAGAATGGAGTTCAAGATGTTGGGGAATTACATTAAGAAGAATTTTAGAATTATCGATTAGGAGTAATTAGACATTCAAAAGATCCTTACAAGAAATTGCTCAATCAAATATAGTAATTATTAGCGGAATTAGCCAAAGAAAAAACAAAAGAAAAGTTACAAAGGTGAAATGCCTAATTCAAAAGAAAAATAAAAAGAAAAAATAGTCAACCACCTTGAGAAGAAGCTTAAAATGAGTTTAAAATATTTGGTGTATAAATTATCTCCTAATTAGTAAAACTCAAAAACTTCCTTAATAAATTTTTTATGATATTATATTCAAGAGAAATGTTAAGTAAGGTTAAATTGATAGATTGATTATTAATCAATTTAAAATATCCTTAGGAAATGAATGATACCGGAGGAAACCCAAACCACAACGGAAACACAAATTATTATTTATGAATTTCAAACAAATAACAAACATGACACTTGAAAAAGCAAAAAGTAACGACAAACAAATACAAATAACATAAACAATTAAAGATATTCGCGGGTGATAACAAGGACGGAGGATGTTGGACGGTGGGTTGACGGCTGTTGGAAAATGGTTGTGGTTGCTGAAAAAAGGCTGGAAGGTGGCTAGCGGTTATAGGAGAGGGGCTACAATTGAGGGAGGGGGCAGGGAAAACTGCGGAAAGCGCCAAACAACGGCGAGGAAGATGTCGATGGGGCTGGCGGCAACAGGACAGCTGCTAGAAGCGTAGAACAGCAGCAGAAGGGTGTTAGCGCGGTAGGGGGTAGAAGGATAGCTACAAGAAACGTTGAACAGCAGCACGGAATGAAGACGACATCAAAGTCAAGTGGTTTGTGGCTGCTGGAGGCGGGTTCGGAGGAAGCTGTGAAAGGATAAATGTTTTGTCGAGGTCAAGATGAAGTTGGAGCACCACCCGGACCCTTGGAGACGGTCACCACCTCGAATGAGTTACAGTCGGAGCAACTTTTTGTCGTCCGGCACAGCCCCCAAAGGGGAAGAACGCCTCTAAAGCAGCACTCATAAATCTTCACTCATAAAAACTCTCCCCAAACCTTAGAAAAAAGCACTTATATAAAGAGAGAATTAGTAGATAAAATAGGTAAAGAGTAGGATAGGAAATAGATATAAAAGGCAAGGAGAGGAATAGGAAAGAAGTAGAGAATGAAATGAATTATAATGGGAAAGAATTAGGAAAGAAAAGAAAAGGAAAGGGATTAAATAGGAAAGGAGATAAGAGGTTACGGTAGCAGCCACAGTAACGCGTATGCGATACTTAGCTACTAAAGTATCGCAAGAGGCAAGCTCTCGTGTCAATCTTTTGGAGTTGTAGGAGCTTTAACTTAATCTGTCGAAGCTTTTAGGGTAGAAAAATTTTGGTAGGGTGGTTTGGGTAGGGCGGATGCCATGGAACCCTAGGATAGGAGTAGGGTTGGGTTATAGCTCTGATACTCAATGATACCGAAGGAAATCCAAACCACAACAAAAATACAAATTACTATTTCTGAATTTCAAACATATAACAAACATAACACTTGAAAAACTAGGAAGTAACGACAAACAAACACAAACATAAACAATAAAAGATATCCGCAGGTGACAGCGAGGACGGAGGCTGTTATACGGTGAGTTGGCGGCTGATAGAAAATGGTTGCAGTTGTTGTAAGAAGGCTGGAAGGTGGTTGGCGGCCGTAGGTGAGGGCTGTGGTGGAGGAGGATGTAGGGATAGTTGCGGAAAGCGCCAAACAAAAGCAAGAAAGGTGTTGGCAGGGCTGGCAGCAACAGGACAGTTGCTGGAAGCATCGAACAGACGCTAGGGCCACTGAGGGCAGAGGATAGATGCAGGAAACGTCAAACAGTAGCAAGGAATGAAGATGGTAGCAAGGTTGAGTTGTTTGCAGCTGCTGGGAGCAGGGTCGGAGAGGGCTTCGGAAGGATAAATGTCTCGTCAAAATCGAGTTATAACTGGAGCACCACATGGACCCTTGGAGATCGTCACCACCTCAGACGAGATACAGCTGAAGCAACTTCTCATTGTCGGGTACAACCCTCGAAGGGCAAGAACGCCTTTAAGGCGGCATTCTTAAAAACTCCCCTCAAATCTCAGAAAACAACATCTATATAAAGAAGGATTAGTAGATAAAATAAGAAAAGAGTAATAGGAAACAGATATAATAAGCAATGTGAGGTCTAGGAAAGAGGTAGAGAAAAGGAATTATAATAGGAATGCATCAGGAAAGGAAAGAAAAGAAAAGAAAAGGAAAGGGATTAAATAAGAAAAGAGGACCGCGGTTACTGTAGCACCTACAGAAACTCGTGTGCGGTACTGTAGCTGCTACAGTACCGCGGGCGATAACTCCCACATTAGTGAAGAAATGTCAATTACACAATTTAAGAATTTTGAGATCTACTTGGGATTAAGGATAAGTGAAGTAAAGAAAGGGTTGCTTTATTTGACCCTGTATTCACATTACATATTTTTATTTCACTTATTTAATCTAGTTAAAAAATTAGGAAGTCCCACATGAGAGTTATGAATATCATTTTAGTCATATCTTGAATATGAGTTACTTGAGGGCAAATAATAGGTAATTTTGAGAGAATTGATGCGATAGTAAATTTACGTTATTTCATCGCATTTTATTCTGCATTTTTATCCCTATTTATCACAGATTTATGCTTGTGGAAAGTTAATTTTGTTTTTCCAGATTAAGTGGCTAAAACGCACATTTCGGAGAAAACGACATCTTCCAAGACGCCATCATGGCGTGACCACACCCAAAAGCGGCATAATTATGTTGTTTGCTTTGTATGAGTGGGGTAGTTATGCCAGATTTGGTCTTGTCTACATGATTACAGCTTAACTATGTTGTATTCGAGCGTGGTCACACTGCTTCTTCAACCTAGCAGGCATGGCTACATCAGATTTGGACATAGTAATTTCTTTCAAATTTTAAGGTACGACAACAACCATCGGATGATGGTCTGGATATAGCTTTTCCTTAAGATTTTAAGCAAGTACTTTTTTTTACTCATAGAGAATGTAACAAAGCAGCCCATTTTTGTGTGAGGCATGCTTTGGATATATCTTTTGTTTGGTATAGTCGCACTTCCTGATTTTTTGAGCGTGGTTGAGGAAGATGCCAACCATGTTGTTTCTTTAGTGCAGCTCCCTTATGTACGTTTTGAATTTACTTTTTAATGCAAAGTTCACACCTTTCAAGGGTTTGGACGTAGTTACGCTGTTGCATCTTCTCTACATGAAAAAAGCTCCTCTTGCTAAATTGGGGCATGGGCTACAAGAGGAAGTGTTACGACGCGTCTCAGGGAATCTTTGGCTGGTGGAGGCTAAATTTAGAGAGAACTTTGGAGAGTTTTAGGGTTCCTTTAAGACTTTCTCTTGCTTTCCCGAGGGAGAAAACTAAAAGAGTTTTTTTTTTTCTCTTCTTTCCCCTCTTGTTTCATATTTTCTTTGAAAGATTTTGCATAAGAGGGAGATCTACTGTCGTGGAGGAGAAGATAATCTTGGTTGTAAGTCATTTTTACATTGTAATGTTGCTTTGTATTGTTGATTTCAATGGATTGCCTTGTGTTGTTTTATTTCACCATGAGTAGCCAAATCTTTTTTGTGCCTCTGTGATGTAGGGATACTAATTTTTTTCGTGATTTTCTCGTATGTTTTCCTCTTAATGTTCTCTGAACTTTTCAGGTATCCAAGTAGTTGGTTAACCTTCTAGATTTCATTTACTACTGATCAGGCCAATTAAGATAATAACATTTGTCATGAAATATGACTTATGTCTGTCGCGTAGTGGAACAACTACGTTAACCACAAAAACCTAGTGAAATAGGCAAATTCTAGTTAGAGTTTTACAACCTAGATAGGAGATTGGAAGAATCTTTGAAAGCATTATAAAGTTAAGGGAAACTTAACTTTATGGGTTTTTTATTCTTCCTCTAACCTACGCATAGGATTGAGGAGCAAGCACCATCCCTGGTTGACAACTATCATGTAGGGAAAACCAAGAATAACCATGGAATAAAACTCCACCCGAGACACAAAGAAATGAGCCTCATCTCTCTGAAAGAACATTAAGAGCTTTTATTTTTTGTTTTCCAAATCTTGATTTTGTTTTATGATTTTTGTTTAGAATTTAGGATTTGTCTTCTAAAAATTGTGATCGCACTGAGCTAGGTATCTGAATTTAGTAAACTAGAAATTTTTCAATCAGAATAATTATTAATCATTTTCCTTATGAGATCAATACGCAGACTCTAACACCGCATGTTATCTGACATATATATTTGCATGATTGACCAGCTTACCGCACAGCAATTTCCGGCCATCAAGTACCCATAAGTAAAATATGATAATTTAATTTATATTATGGTAAAAAATGAAAAAAAAAATTTACTGGAGGGTTGTCTAGCCGGTAGAAAAAGAAGTGCAATGTATTTTCTTGAAAAGAGTTCTAAAAATTCAATCATTTGATTGGAACAAAAAAAAATGAAGTGTAAAATTTTTATGCACGTGAATTTCACTATCTAGTTCATTTTCAATGTATTTGGAATTTATTTGATTTGAGAGAATTCCAAATGCAACACTTCGGTAAAGTGTTGTCCTCAGCCGCCTACCCCTTGCAGCCACCGGTGACCACACGCCCACCCGCTTGCCCATCTACCGCCGCCACTACCTCCTTTCGCAGTTATCAGACATTTGTCATCGCTATCCATTGCATGTCATCGCTAACCTTAAGAGGCTTATTTTACATTGAATTCATTTTTCTTCATACTAAATATAAAAATGTAAAATCATGCAATTATTTTACATCGAAACAAGCAATTCAAATAGGGTATTTCGTAGCGAATTTTAATAGGATTTATAATCGAATTTATTAAATTCAGTCAAACACTAAAACACATGAGTTTCGTAGATTTATGAATTTTTTTTATTTAGGGACATATTTTTGCCTTCGATTCTACTTAAATCAAGATTCACTAAACGCAGGGGCAGGGTGAACATAACAAAGTTAAGAAACGCTTAATCCTACTTGCAGCCAAACGTCCACTAGGATATTCCAAATACAATACATTACTTTAAGATTGCATTCCCCTTTTCAGCAAATCAAAAGTTTAAATTTTAGATTAAAATTAATACAAAAAATTACAGCACCAAAAAAACAAGCATTCAAAAATTTGTGATCCTACTTCCATACAGTTATTGATAACTACAAGAGTTAGTAATAGAAATTCATAAGAAAATTATCATCAATCAATCAAATCCAAAGTTAACTTGCCCTTTGATGCAAATGTTTAAATGACAATATGCAAGCGCTGAGACAAGCAAAATGAAATTTTAAGTATGGAACTCGCTTTTGTTATTTTTATTTCATAGTTCTGATTTTATACGGATTAAACATACCTATGATAATGATCCCAATAAAGAATGGATGTTGTTATCTAATTGATTCACTGTTAGCACTTTGGTTCAGCAATTGGTTCACTATTTACTTCCTTTCAGCAGCTAGTCTTTGGTCCTCTATGTCAGATAGAAATTGCTGCTTCAATGCTTCCTTGAATTGCAACTTGTACATTTTGATCTAGTAGTAGGAGTCAATGTTTTGGAAGGCTACAATCACTAATTTGCATCTTTTAAATTCAAGTACTATAGTGGGATTACAGTAATCACAGTTTTACTACCATTCCACACTGGCACTGTAGCATCTATGAGATTTGTAGCTAGAATTCTAGCAAACACTTTTTTTTCTCTCAAACTTTAGAAGCAATGGTTTGAAATAAATTCTGTGACTAAGGAGCAAGTACTGATTTATAAGTTCTAAGAAAATCCTTTTATATTGAAATGAGTTAAGGATCTTACTACGAACCCATTTCACTTTTACAATTCATCGACATAGTTTGTGACTGGTTTATGTGTGATTTGATTTGATCAAACTTATGACAATCTAGATTTGATCAAACTTATGACAATTCGGGTTTTATTAAGGTGGCATAATCATTATCATCGTGTATTTTTATTCATCACAAATTTCAAGCTAAATTTCTACCTGGGTGGATCATTACTTTATTATTGTTAATATATTCTATAAATCCTATAAGTTTCATCAAACAGGAAATTTTTTGCCAAAATTAAAGTTTATAGAGTGCGAACTGGCAATTTGGACGTAATTTTGAACATTTCAACATAGATTTGCACAAGAAAACCCATGCACTAGGACATTCTCACATTTGATTTGATATAAAGATTAAAATTGCAACATTAAGTCAACTAGAAATAGGACATATTAATTAGGTCAACTAATAAAATAAAAAGTAATGCAATGTAGATGAAACCATGTCAGTTTGGATTCTAAACAACCATAACATAAAAATTTTATAGCGAGCACTTGGAAAGCAGCATTATTCAAATTACAGAAATTCTATGGGAAACGGAAACTATCGGAACGTTTTCATACTATCTTCAACAGAATTACATAAAAAGAAACAGCTACATAGGATAACTATTACTCATGGTCATGCTAATTCATCATTTTTGGATCAAGGACTTAAATCTCTAATTGATTGTGGAAAATCAATCAAAATAACAAATTCCAAAAGTACTCTGAAAACATAAAAACAACATTCAGTAAATAATCTGGCTTAACCTAACAAATTCTTTCATTACACACAACTAAAAACCAACCTTCCACCAAATAATGTTGCTAGCCATCCTCCAGGCAATTGACTCAAGGCATATCCCCAAAAGAATGAAGACTGAACAAGACCAGCAGTGGAAGAGCTCCACCCAAACTGATGTGACATAGGAATTATGGCGACACTCAAGTTAACCTGATACAAGACAATAAATTGTATAAAACAAGAATGTACAAAGAATAGAATAATATAATAGAACAATGACAAGTGAACGTTTATGCACAAAATACATCAAATAAAAAATAAAATAGACTAAAAGAGCATAAGAATCTGTTAACAAATTTTAAAAGGAAAAGCAGGCTGGTTTGTACCACCATCAGTGTCAAATTGCAACAAATGCCCATCTACATTAATGAATCACAACCAAGTCTGACATAAAGCAAAGATGAAAGCGTAAACATTAGCTGTATACAATTATCCAAAATAATATAATGAACAGCATACCATGTAGGAGTAAAGCCCTCAAAATAAATGTCATATATCATTACAATGACTGCAAAGAAATATAATATCATCAAAAATTTAAATCTAAACTCCACATGCCTCAACATGAATTCTAAAATCAAAACAAGCTATGTTGTGTGCATCCATGAACTACAAGAAAGCATTCATTTATTCTGATGCTTATTCATCTTAACTGATTTGGTTTTATTTTAATATATTGATGAATAATTTAGATGATTTGATAAATAATTTTGATGATAATTCAATCAATTTAACAGAGAAAGGGCTGAAAATATTTGATATGCTACTAAAGATGACAGTTTGTTACATGACAAAATTCAATGAGGAATGTTTCAAGGTAATTAAAGTGAAAAACCTGCAGAATTTTTTTCCTTACGATCCTACCAAGAAAGTTCGTATTAGAACTATTACCACATAAAATCAAGTTGATAAGAAAAGCATATAATGCCAGATCCACCATACGCAGACGTAGCACTACAAATGTCAAATATATCATAGCCTACAAAGGTCTTGTACAATGTCATCCACCCTTTCCAATAAATTCTTCAGAATGCCACCTCCAAGACTGAGCTTTAGATCAGTTTCTGAAACATTGGGGCTAACCAGCTCCGCCAAAAAATTCTAATTAAAAAGGAAAGATAAAATGTATGTTTTTCCAACATGCTGAAACCTAGCGACCCCCAAGGGTGGAGCTAGAATTTTTTTTTTAGTGAAGGCACAAGTTAACAATTTTAAAAATACTTTCAATCTACCTTACTTTCTTTTTAAATATTGTATATAACTAAAATAAAAAGCTAGCGAAAATATTTAAAATAATTAAAAATTATCTTAAGAGTGATTGTAGACTGTAACGAGAAATCATAAATTCATTTCACATTCTAAGTATTCTCTTTTTATTTTGGCATCAGAATTATAATGAAGAATAATGGAGTGATATTTTATTATTCCATTTATACAGCCCTTGAATATCAAGCATAACTCACATCAATACAATAAATGGCTACACCAACAACAACAACAAAGCCTTCCTCCCACTACGTGGGGTCTGCTACATGAATCCTTTTTTTTTCATTGCGTCCTATTTAGTGTCATATTTTCATTTAGTTCTAGTAAATTAAGATCATATTTTATACAATAAGCTCAAGTCTTCCTAGGTCTACCTCTGCCTTTCTTAAAACAAGTCGAATCTAAAACATCTACTCTTCTAATCGAATCATCAGATGGTCGACGTTTAATGTGACCAAACCATCTAAGACGACTTTCTCTAATTTTGATCCGTAACAGGAGCTACGCCAACCCTATCACGAATATATTCATTTCGCATTTTGTCTCTAAGTGTAAACGTCAAGATGGTCGACGTTTAATGTGACCAAACCATCTAAGATGACTTTCTCTAATTTTGTCCGTCATAAAATGGTCGACGTTTAATGTGACCAAACCATCTAAGACGACTTTCTCTAATTTTGTCTGTCACAGGAGCTACCCAACCCTAAGACCAAACCATCTAAGACGACTTTCTCTAATTTTGTCTGTCACAGGAGCTACACCAACCCTATAGACTAAACCATCTAAGACGACTTTCTCTAATTTTGTCCGTCACAGGAGCTACACCAACCCTATCACAAATATATTCATTTCGCATTCTGTCTCTATGTGTAAAGCCACTCATCCACCTAATCATTCTCATCTCGGCAACACTTGATATATTCATTTCGCATTTTGTCTCTAAGTGTAAAGCCACTCATCCGCCTAATTATTCTCATCTCGACAACACTTAACTTATTATTATGCTTCTCTTTTAAAGGAAAACATTCAGCGTCATAGAGCATTGCAGGTTTCACCACCGTCTTATAAAATTTTACTTTCAGTCTAAGCGGCACTTTTCGATCACACAAAAGTCCCGAAGCATTCCTCCACCTCAACCAATCAACTTGAATTCTACCATTAACATCCCCATCGCTTTGAACAACGAACCCAAGATATCTAAATCGTTCACACCTTTGAATAATTTGATCACCCAAAGTCACACTTCAATCACTAGAGCTACTAGTACTAAAATTACATTCCATGTATTCAGTTTTAGTTCTACTTAAATGAAGGCCTTTACTCCAATGTAGACCTCCATAATTTAAGTTTTTCCTGGTTTTTTTTCTCTCGTTTTATCCACGAGAAGGATGTTATCAGCTAAAAGCATACACCAACGTACATCCTCCTGTAGATGTTCGATAAGATCATCCATAACTAAAGCAAAAAGATATGAGCTTAAAGCTGATCCCTGATGTAATCCAACAAAAATAGAAAAATATTTGGTCAATCCTCCTTCAGTTTGAACCACATTAACAGCTCTAGTATACATATCTTTAATGACTTGAATATAAGTCATATAAACACATTTCTTCTCGCAGTTCTAGTATACATGTCTTTAATGACTTGAATATAAGTCATATCAACACTTTTCTTCTCAAGAACTCTCCAAAGGATATCTCCTGGAACCTTATGGTAAGTTTTTTTTTCTAGATCAATAAAAAACAAATGTAGATTCTTCATATTATCTCTGAACTTCTCCATCAAACCTCTCAATAAATATATAGCTTCCATAGTAGACCTGCCCAGCATAAATCCAAAATGATTATGAGAAATCTTTGCAATGCGTCTTAAGCTATGTTCAAATACCCTCTCCCATAATTTTAAAGTATGACAAATTGATTATGAGACATCAATACAATAAATGGCTAATTAGCAAAAATTTTAATTCAGCTAATGCAAACAAAATGAATGAGTTGCAAGGTGAGCAAAAAATATGTGGAAGAGAATCCCAAATCTTATTCTTATAGAAATGAGAAAAAATTAATCTATTCAGACATTAAACTTCCCCGGGCTCCCTTTCAAATTCCTAAATAGCGGCACCAAAATCTCACGATGAAATCTAAATGAGAATAGAAGCTGAACTAAAGAAACAGAGCATTTTGTGGGTTGAGAGCAAATATAACCATCATTTATAAGTCCAATAGAGGGCTTCTTGTAAAAGAAACTCTTATAAGCATGAGGAATCGCGACGAACGGCAATGAATTGGTGCATGGCAATAGTCTAGACATTAATAGCATGTCGAATGTTATTAATGCTTGGCAGCTGGGTGAAAAAAGGGGATAGGGTTTCATAAAAGAAAATACTAAAGTTACATAAAAAATTTTGGACTAGGCCAGTGAGGGCATGGGGCCCCTATGGCCCAAGGATGGATTTGTCCATGCACCCACAAAGTGATGCAGTAACAAGGTGCTTGAGCCTAGTTATCAAATTTTACTCATATTTTTGATGATGTATTTCGTCTTAATCTTCATTCTCTCAGTCATGAAGGGCAGAACAATAATTTGTCATTTAGAATATGCTCGGCAATTATTGAATTTTACTGAAATGTTAGAGAGTTTATGAGGGCTACTATTATAAATAGTAGGTCATATGTTATAAATCAATTAGTTGACGATGAAATTTAAAAAAAAGGCTCTATTGGCAGCTAGATTGGGATTGAATCCTTCCTTCTAATCATTGTGTTTCTTCATGCTTCGTGTCTCTTTCTACTCCCCATTCTCTTTGTGGTATTTTTGTCTCCTAATAAACCTCCTCTTATCTCACCATGATACCGGAGTAAACTAAACCCGAATAACTGAAGCACATTTTATTAAGAAAATGAGTAGAGATACAAGCACGACTCCAAAACAAAAATGAGAACACGACAAACAATAATATCTGGCTATGGTCTAGTTGGAAAATATGGGGGCAGCGGTGGTGTAACAGTTGAGGGGTGAAAACGGAGAAGTCAAGGGTCAGTACGAGGTTGTAGGGTGGACCGGTGAATAGAATAGAGAGGGGGAAAAAGGGGTTTGCGGTTGGAATTGGGCGTACAGGAGGGTTGGCCGGCGATCGGGAGCAAGCCAGATGGGTGGTAGGAGCTAGATGGACTGCAGGGGAAGAAGGGGGTGCCTGGTGACCTAGAACAAGTCAGTTGGGGGTGAGAGCTGGCAGCTAGGCTGCAAGGAAGGGATGGGTTGGGCTGGCGGCAAAGTAGTAGAAAAAGGAAAGGGGGGTCGGTGGCGAGGCACAAAAGGGAGGAGAGCTGGGAAGTGAATCTGAGCGGATAAACAACACCTCAAAGCAAGGTACATCCCAAGTAAAACCTATTCTTGGATACAACCCTAGTAAGGGAAAAAGTCTCCAAGCAAAAATCTGAAATTGAACAGCACAAAACCTAACCCTAAACTCAGCAAATCCACATAAAAATAGAGCTAATTGGGTGGGAAAAGAAAAAGGAAAAGGATAAAAGGAGGGTGGTAAATTCCACCCCTTACAGGACCGGTCCAACCTCCTGCTGGACCGGAATCATGTCTTGGCAGATCAACCGGCTAACCAGAGCCCAACATTAGTCTCCCGGGGTTAGGGAGGCATCGACCTCTTTCATCGAAGCTTCTGGATCCTCGACATATGGAGTCAAGTCCGCGACACTGAACATAGTGGAGATAGTTTAGTCCCCTGACAAGTCAATCTTGTGCAAAGTCATTTACCTTCTAAAGTATTCTAAAAGGTCCATCTGCTCTGGGTTTCAATTTCCTGAATGCTCCTACTCAAAATCTCTCCTTCAATCGAATCCACATGATGTCTCCTTCTTGAAACGTCACCTTCTTCTTAGACTTGTTTCACCTTTGTTTGATATATGTGATTATGCTTAGAAATCTGTTTTCCAACATCCTCGTAGTTTTGTCGAATCTCGTGAACTCGTTTTTCAGTATCCTCATTGACCTCTAATGTCGTAAGAAGTGGTACTGACACAGGCGACGTGAGCAGGTTGCACTCATACACAATGACTCAAGGATTTGTCATATGCAAGCTCAACTTGAGTGAGAATTAGATCCCATTATTTAATGATTTTCCCCACGAAACACCTCAAAATGTTTCGTAGGCCCTATTTACTATCTCCGTCTGATCATTCGTCTGTGAATGAGCAGTTGAACTGAATTGGAGTTTGGTGGCTAACTTCCCGCACAAGGTCCTCCAGAAGTGGCTTTAAAATTTGAAATATTTATCAAAGGTGATGGTCCTGGGAATTCCTTGTAATATCAGGATCTCTCTGAAGTACAAGTCAGTGATATGAGACGCGTATAGCATCTGATTGTAGAGTATAAAATGTGACATCTTCGAGAATCGGTCCACGACAACCATGATGAAGTCCTTGTTCCTCTACTTCCTCGGGAAACCCATCATGAAATTCATGTTGGCGTCTACCACGGTGCCTTTGATACTGGTGAGGGAGTATACAACCTTGCATTTTGCCCTTTAGTCTTTGTCATACGACAAATCATGCAGTCTAACATGTCACTCCACTTATCTCGTCAGTTGGACCCAAAAGAAGTGCTCTCCGTGAGTGGGAGAGTCTTGTCCCAACCAAAATGTCCTGTCAGAACTCTGTTATGGCTCTCTTGAACAATGGCTTCCCTCAGTGAGCACCTGAGAATGCACACCATACTTCGGTAGAACAAAATCAATCCGCTCTGTAATACTGCTCGGTTAATTTCTCCTGACATCGCTTATAGATCTCCATGAAATCTTCGTCTGGCCGTATAAGTTATTTACTACCTTGAACCCCACAACACGAGTCTACATCGACGTGATCAAAAGGTGACGACGGCTCAGTGCGTCTGCTACGTGGTTCTGGCTCCCCACCTTGTGCTCAAGCACGAATTAGAATGATGCTAAAAACTCTATCCAAGTGGCATGTCGACCCTTCAGTTTACTCTGGTTGTTTGGAATTTCAAGGCTTCGTGGTCCATAAATAGCATAAACTTACTTGTCAGCAGGTAGTGGCTCCAATATTCGTGAGCTCTTACAATCGCATAAAACTACTTGTCGTGTGGTGAGTACTTCCTCCTAGAATTATTCAGCTTTTCATTGAAAAAAATAATGGGATGACCTCTCTGGCTCAGCACTGCCCCTATTCCCACTCTGGATGCATCGCACTATATCTCGAACAATTAGTTAAAATCTGGAAATGCTAGAACCAGCACCTGGGTCACCTTCTCTTTCAGGGCGTCGAAGCTGGTCTGAGCTACAGATGTCCAAGTGAACTCCTTTCCTTTCAAAACATCTGTCACAAAGGCGTTGACAGTTTCACACCCCAACAGGCCCCCCTTTAAGGGTTGGTTAAGGTGCAACAGAGGCAGACAAGACCACACAAAAAGAGGGGTCAACTAGGATGTGACATAAATTGATATCAGAGTTAACAAAAGATTTTATACATGGAAAAAAAATAATGTGCATACTCATAGGAAACTGTACATGTTTACGCAAGTCATAACATGCAGCATAATAAAGAACATGAAAAGAGATTAGGTATTATAAAATTAAGACTGTAGTATAAACATGTATTTCATAAGCATGAAATCATAAGTATGTTCATAAGCATATTCTTAAGCACACTCTTAAGCATGTTCATAAGCTTCTTATCGTATGTAATCATATAAATGTCATTTCATATATGTCATTGCATAAAAATGTCACTTGTAAATATATTGATCTCTACTATTTCCATTTACTGTCATCATGGGTCGTCACCCTACCCTAAATTTCATATAAATTATTGATAAAAGTTGAGTTTCCCCCAACATAACAGTTATCAATAACCCCATGATAGTCATTGTTCTGTAATGTTCTGCCACGGTTTAATCCCAACGGTTTCTAGAGTTTCTTTCCCGTATAAAGATCAAAAGTTGAGAATACTACATCACTGCATAGTGCACTTACAACTACTCATGTAATAGTCTACCAATAACATTCTTCGTGAAATTTAAATCACCATTTAAGCGTCAAGCATTTATCAGGCATTACATGTATCATAAGCATGAAGCATAACAAATAAATACCTGAATGCAATTAATACCATAAAAATAGTCATATGTACCATAGCATCACATGTATCGTCAGAGAAGTAAACATACATGCAGTTGTAGTTATTCATTTACAA
This sequence comes from Phalaenopsis hybrid cultivar, assembly GCA_002079205.1. Classification (NCBI taxonomy): domain Eukaryota; kingdom Viridiplantae; phylum Streptophyta; class Magnoliopsida; order Asparagales; family Orchidaceae; genus Phalaenopsis; species Phalaenopsis hybrid cultivar. The sequence goes on from JXCR01127939.1 coordinate 103,736, forward strand.
TATGCAGGAAATTTTAAATGCATTTGTGTCAAACTAAAAATCATTTAAAAACCTATAGTTGATTATTTTTCTTAAATTAACACAAGATTGTTTTACCTGACTTGACGGAGCATCCATACGACGAGTGCTTACACGTTCCTCTTGAGTTTGTCGTCTCATATAGACAGCCTAGGGTTCATAGGCAACATAGAGTTTCATATAATTTGGCTTGCAATAGGGATTAACCCAAAACATACCTCAAAAAGGCTTCTCGACATATATTCACCCTTCCGAAACCGCCTAATTCTCTCCCCAACTCTTCCTAGCACATTAATCTACACTTCCCCCTTGTTAGATCATGTTAAAACCCGCACAAAAGCTTTCAGATCACTTTTGACACTTCCAATGCAATTTCGGCGCCTCAGACGGCATTCAAAAAGGAAAAAANCTTTCATATAATTTGGCTTGCAACATGTATTAACCCAAAACATACCTCAAAAGGGCTTCTCGACATAAATTCACCTTCTGAAACCGCATAATTCCCTCCCCAACTCTTCCTAGCACATTAATCTTCACTTCCCCCTTGCTAGATCATGTTAAAACCCGCACGAAAGCTTTCAGATCACTTTTGACACTTCCAATGCAATTTCGGCGCCTCAGACGGCATTCAAAAAGGAAAAAATACATGAAAAACAAGATAAACTTCAATACGAAAGTGTAAGGAAGGAATTGAAAGTCTCAAATAATGTGAGAGAGCGATCTGTACCTTTGATTTAGTCCCCGAAGCTTCCTACAGCAAGCTGTGGCCTCTCTCTGGCCGCCAACAAGCTCGCGTCCCTTGCACTGTTGCAAGGGGCGCACTTACTGAGCTGCTGCCGAAAGGGAGAGGGAGACTCGGACGAGAGAACGAGACGTGTGAAGCTTTGGAGCCCTAAAATGCTCCCCAGAAGGCTGTCAATCATCACATCTAGCAAGTCTTGTAGTAGTGGTTGTAGTAGTGGTCGTACCACTCTCCTCCTTGGTTCCCTCTAGAAAAACTAATGTCAGTGACACTCGAGCATCCCGAACTCACTGCATGAAAGTGGCACGTGAGACTAATGCTTCCTCTGCTTCGCCTCCACCTCTGGCATGCCCAATAAATAATAATATAATATGTTTCCCATCATTCCTAAAATAGTAAATATTCTTGAAACCATCGTGCTGAGTCTTGCAGTCGAACTGCCAAGGCCTACCCAACATAATGTGGCATGAGTCCAAAAGACACTTCCTCACTCAGTCTCTAATATTGAAATTTGAAGNGGATCTGCACCTTTGATTTAGTCCATGAAGCTTCCTACAGCAAGTTGTGGCCTCTCTCTGGCCGCCGACCCGCTCGCGCCCCTGGCACTTTTGCAAGGGGCGCGCTTACCGAGTCGCTGCCAAAAGGGAGAGGGAGACTCGGATGAGAGAAGGGAACGTGTGAAGCTTTGGAGCCCTAAAGTGGTCCCCGCAGCTTCCCTGGTGTCGTTCGACTCGCGTAGTCTATCCCTGAACTATATCAAGGATCGCAGACCTTCTCTGTTGAGTAGAACTCACGCAAGGAGTTGGAAAAAATGGGAGAGGTGAAAGGAAGTGTGTTGCTCATAGAAAAACAGAAGAATTCTAAGTCGGTTGATCCCATCGAGCTATTGCATGTTCACTAAGTGTGGCCGGAGTCAACAAAGAATGGTAAGGAGGCAGAATTATGATACAATTAGTATTAATTAAATGATTAGTTAAGTTAATAAAGCATGTAACTTCCGAAGTTCATATCTCCATAAAACCTAAACCCTATTCATGATCAGTATGTAGTGTTTTATATGAAATTGATCGATTTCATGCATAGAATTTTATAAAATTATTTAGATCGAATTCCGAAGGATGCAAAGTTTGGGATACATTTCAAATGTGTCGAATTTTACCTGGTTTCTGGAATTTGGGGATTATATCTCTCCTTTACTTATAAAAATTTCACCCTCAAAATTTTTAACTTGAAGAAAGAGGGATAATTTTGTAGTATTTATTCTTCTTTTTCTCATGTTGTTACCTTTTCATGCCTATGCTTACACTTTATCTTGAAAAATGAAACATGTTTGTTTATCAGCTTCTTGATATCAGTTTCGAAAACCTTCTCAAGCACTTCAATATACATTGTAATAAATTTCTTCGTGTGAATCCTCTGCTCAGAATTTAAAACTCATTTTCTTAGCATTGAAATATGAAATACATCGTGAATACTTGGCATATCCGCAGATAACGCTATTCTGTAGACAACTGGATCGATCCTTACTAGAATTTCAAAAATACCAATATACCAAGGACTCAGCTTGCTTCCCTAACCAAATTTAACTGTACATTTCATTGGCCAAACTTTCAAAAATGTAAAATCTTCAACTTCAAATTTGACTGTTTTGTGCTTGGGATCATAATATTTCTGTTGTCGATCCTGAGCAGCTTTCAATCAATTTGATTAATCTGAGTTTCTCTGTGGTTTCGTCAAATAGCTCGAGACCTAACATTTGACATTCATCCAATGAAGGTTTACATTTTCTATCATATAGTGCTTCATAAAGAGCCATTTTCATTTTGGACTGATAGCTATTGTTGTAAGAGAACTCGATCATTGGAATACGATCATCCCAAGTGCTTCCAAAGTCGAGAACACAAAGTATTAACAAATCTTCCAATATATGAATTATTCATTCTAATTTTCCTTCAATTTGTGGATAAAATGTAGTGTTAAAATGCAATTGTGATATGATGGATAGGGGGGTGTGACAGATAGTGTTGAAGTTTCTGTGAATCGCCTGTAAAATGACGCTAGCCCCAAAAATTATCTTGACATTACAATGCGATCCAGCATACAATGGCCTCGATATTTTTAAGGTCCAAATGAATGGCTAAACTAGACACGATATAACCCAAAAACAAACTTAATCCGTCATGAAGTGACATTTCTTCATATGGGCGTATAGTTTCTCTGCTCGCAGTACCTTGAACACTTTCCTAAGGTGTTGTAAGTGATCCTCCTCAGATCGGCTGTATATTTTGTCGAAGTATACCAACACAAATTTCCCAATGTAGGCCCGAAATGCATGTTCATCAACCACATTAAAGGGTTGGGCATGTTTGACAAGCCTAAGGGCCTAACTGTCCACTAGCATAGACCATCACATGTTTTAAAAGCAATCTTCCACTCATCTCATGTCTTTATGTGTATCTGGTGATACCCACTATGCAAGTCAATCTTGAAAAAGATAGTGACTCAGTGTAACTTATCCAAAAAATCATCCAGTCGTGGTATGGGAAACAGGTACTTGACTGTAATCTTATTGATAGCTCTGTTGTCGGTGCACATTCACCATGACTCGTCCTTCTTGGGCGCTATAAGGGCGGCAGCAGCACACATACTGGAACTTTCTCTAACTAGTCCTCTTGCAATGAAATCTTGTACCAGTTGTTGTAACTTTTCATACTCTGCAGGTTTCAATCTGTAGAGAGGTCGATTCAACAACGCTGATCTTAGTATAAGATATATAGTGTGTTGAATGTCCTCAAGTGGCATGACATCTAGCAAGTCTTGTAGTAGTGGTTGTAGTAGTGTTGGTACCACTCTCCTCCTCAATTCCCTCTAGAAAAACTAATGTCAGTGACACTTGAGAGTCCCGAACTCACTACATGAAAGTGGCACGTGAGACTAATGCTTCCTCTACTTCGCCTCCACCTCTGGCATGCCTAACAGATAACAATATAATATGCTTCCAATCATTCCTAAAAAAGTAAATATTCTTGAAACCATCGTGCTGAGTCTTGCGGTCAAACTGTCAATGCCTACCCAACATAATGTGGCATTAGTCCAAAAGAAACTTCCTCACTCAGTCTCTAATATTGAAACTTGAAGGGTCGTAGTTGATCCTCCTCTTCATCGAAATCAACTCTACGAAAGGGATTCAAATGTTCTTCTCAATCTCCTTCTTGAATCTCACTATCACAGTTGACGATGACCTTTCCATGAGTCATTTCCTCAATTTCATCAAGTCGTGGTAGCACTCAGTAGAGTTGTCGTTGAATTTCTTCCAATGGTAACTCCTCATCAGCATCTGACACTTGTTTGCTCACTGACATGATTAGGGTTGAGAGTGGGTGGGACAGGGTGTATGGGTGGGAAAGAAAAATTTTTGGGTTTTGTAGAGGGCGGAAGGGTTAGGTAACCCTAGAATAGGACTAGAGTTAGGCTAGCTCTAATACCAAATAATACCGAAATTCTCAAATAACAATAAGAAAACCAAAAATTATAGTTGAATTCAAAATTAAGAAAAAATAACACACACATACAGAAGTAGAGATAGTAAACAGACGTGATCCAAATATGACTAGGGATGTAACCCAATACGTGGTAGTCTGTTATGTGGGATGTAGAGGCGTTCGGTGGCTTCTGTTGGATGGTTGGATGGTGGAAGTGCGTTGCAATAGGATGGCAACACGAGAAGGGTAAGCCATGTGGTCGGCGAAGGTATGATGGTTAAAGGTCGACTTGTTGTGGGATGGCAGCCAGGGATGGCTGGAGGTAGAGCGTAGGTTGGTGGTTGGGATAGTAAGGACGGCTAGTGGTGAGATGGGGAGGAGGAAGGCTAAGCATTGTCTAAAGAATCTTTGGGAGGCAACAACAAGTTTGAATCATGAGTGGTTCAATGAGGGAGCAGAACGAACTACGGAAAAAACAATCCAAATGGGATATTCGGTGGCTCTAATGAGGAGGAAATATGGAAGCAGTGGAGGGGAAGAAAGNTCCCTTCCTATTTCATCTATTAGCTATGTCATGTGTATTTTTGCTTGCTTGAGATTAGCTTTTGATTAATTCCATATTTCAGAATTCTGTCTGGACAACTACCAACGTTCGTTTTCGACTTTAAGGGTTGTATCCAAGGGATTAGGTGGCCCTCCAACTATATCTCTCTCCCAAGAAGGTGATATTCTTTATCCTATCCTCTTCCACATCCTCCCCGGCCACTCCCAGTCGTTGTATCTCACTGCAGCCGGCCACCACATCTTTATGTTTGTTGTTTTCTGCCACCTCCAGCCTCCCAACCGCCTCTCACTTCCTTCCAGCATTGCTGCCGACGGCCACCAGCCTTCCAGCAAGCTGCCACCATCCTTCCTCTTGCCTCCCTGCTATTGTCGGCTCTCGGTTCCACCTTCCAGAGTTGTCGGTCAGGCCTTTCCAACCCTCCCACTGCACCCGCAACTGCCAACCAACCCCTAGACCTACTGTCCGGCCACCACACAGCACAGCTGTCCTCACCTTAGGGTGTTGTTTGTGGTGTTTGTCATTCGTTTCCTATGTTATGTTGTTGTTTTATTAGTTCAAGTGTCGCTATTGTAATCCTTTTTGAATTTCCGCAAAAAATATTTCTATTTATATTATAATTTGGGTTAACTCCGGTATTAGCATTAGTGCCCTTTAGAACTAGTTCAGCCAAAGCTAACAAACATTGAGAGTCATGAACCATCAAGAATAGCATTAAAGATCAACAAATTATATTTATTTACAAATGGTAGGATGTTTGAGCGTAAGTGTCTATGCCCAAAGTTCAAATTGACAACAAATAGATGTAATCTATTTGGTGCTAATAACTTGCAGCAACAAAAGGCATCCACAAAAGAGAGCATTAAATCTTTAACTTTTAATGCTAGCCGTGTATGTTCTTACATTGGATATCAAGGGAGTATCAAGGCTATAAAAGTCTTGCGAAATAAAATACAACAGTAAATGCCACAAAAAATGGCTATTTTTTCATACTGCAATTAACCCAAATCATAATAGAACAGCAAATATTATTGCTTGAAGCAAATAAACGGTTACAACCAACACACTTGAAAGGAAAAATACAATAACACGACACAAGTAAATACCAGTAAAGTATATCCCAAAGGGGTGGAGGTTGGCTAAGTGGATCGAGATGAATGGCAGGGGTGGCAGCAGCAAGCAAATGTTAGTGGCAGCGAGGGGGAGGTGTGTAAATGCAGGGATAGCAAGTAGGGTTATTATCCTGGATGGTGAAAGCAAAAAGTTGGGGAAGATAGCAGTGGAACAATAGGAAAGGGATGTTCCCCAGCTATCCTGGGCGGCAGAACACAGTGGGAACCTGGAACAGCAGGAAGAAGGTGCAGTTTGGACGACAGCAATGTTGACAAAAGGAGGGGGGGTTGCAGAAAACAACAATACAGTGTTGTTGCAAGCGACTACAGCAAGGTACGGTGGCAGGGAGAAATAAAGACGGATGTGGAAGGGAATTGAACAAAAATAATTATCATCTCAGGAGAGAGATATAGCCGGAGCACCAACCAATCCCTTGGGTACAACCCTCAAAGAAGAAAATGGATATCGACAATTATTCTGAGAAGAATTTGAAATCTGGATGTAAACAAAAACTAATCCTAAGCAAGCTAAGCCACATATTTATAATAGTTAATAGATAAAATAGGAAGGGGAAGCCCTCTCCTTTGGGCAACAACCAGAAAAAGAAGGGAAGAGGCTAGCCACAAGCTGAGAAGGAAAGGGGGCATGCGGGTGACAAATCCCGGAAGGATAAGGTTGGCAAGTCAAGCCACTATCCTGGCCGGTTTAGCCGGCCAGCCAGTAAGACGGTTCAGCCAGCCACCCATGCCTCGTATCCCGCCTCCAGAATCCCGCATCGTCTATCCTGCCTTCCAGTCCCAGCATCATTGATTATCTAACTGAAGCACAAAAGAGCAGACTCAAGCAAGTGTTTAACAAGAATATTACGGCATGTGGTGGGAAAACAAACAAAACGAACATATTACACAAGATATTTTATGAACTTGGACGATGTTATGTTATGTGTCATGATCTAACCCAATTGTTGAGAGAAATTACAAAGTATTTCTAGGATGTTACTAATAAGTAAAGCACTATAACTTAACCTAATTGTCCTAGAATTAGGCAAAGGATGGCGAGGTATTGATACGAGTAAATTTACATGATTTCATTTCATTTTGTTCTACATTTTTATCTCTATTTATCACAAATGTAAGCTTATAGAAGGTTATTTTGGTGTTTTGTAGGTTAAGTGGCTCAAACACGCATTTCAGAGCGAGAAATGAAAACTTCAAGAGGCTAGCCCAGCATAACCACGCCCAAAAGCGGGGTAATTACGTTGCCTTCTCTATATGAAAGACGTAGTTAAGCCAAATTTGAGCATGTCTACGCCCTAACGCTTTTTCGACCAAGTAGAGTAGCTACATCGAGTCTGCCTTTAGAGTCACTTGTTCATTTGTCTTAGTGTATGCATAGTATTGCTGAAGCTGACCTTGCACCTTTTAACCGTGAAATTGATCGGAATTTTACACGTCTTAGGAGAGCACATTCACAGTCTGATACACCCATAAAAATGGCTAACCCTTGTGACCATATCATGAAACCACTTAGTGATTATGTCAACCCATCTATTAAGAAAGTATACATAACTATCAACTACCCAATTGTAGATGTCAACACTTCTGAGCTGAGACCGGCCATTATCCAAATTGTGCGGAATAGCTAGTTTGAGGAATTACCTACTGAGAGCCCAAATCTTCATTTAGCTAATTTCTTTGAGCTTTGTCACATTGTGATATAACGGTGTCCCTAGCGATGTTAGATTTAGGTTGTTCTCATTCTCTTTAAAGGACAAAGTCAATGTGTGGTTAAACTCCCTTGCCCTAGGTTCTATAACCACTAGGACTGACCTTGCCCAAAAATTTTTGGTAAAATACTTTCCTTCATCGAAAACTATCAAGCTTAGCAATGATATCACTTCGTTCACCCAACTAGATGTAGAGTCGATTCATGAGGCTTGAGTGAAGTTTGATGAATTGCTTAAGAGGTGCTGACATCATGTCTTCCCCGACTGGCTGATTATCCAAATATTTTACAAAGGGTCGGTAGGCTCCCTAACGTTCATTATAGACCCTGAAACTGGGGGATCATAGATGTCCAAACCTTTTGAGGAAATTTATGAGTTGTTAAAGGTGAAAATAACTAATAATTTTCAATAGCCTTCTGAGAGAGTGACACCACAAAAAATTGATAGTGTCCATGACACAGATGTTCTAGCTATCCTAACCGCCCAAGTAGTTGTTATTTCTAGGAAGTTAGATACTCTTGGGGTGAATTCCGCACACGAATCTCCATCAAGTGAAGGGATGATATATGGATCAGTGGCACTTCCTAGCATGACAACCTTAGAGGTTGTAAATATCATACGGAACCAAGACAATAACCCTTATTCCAACACCTACACCTCTGGCTGGTGAAACCATCCAAATTTAAACAAAGCAACAACCAAGCCATAGGAAACCATCAGTGGTGGAACCCTCAAGCTAATCATGTAGATAGCTAGAATACCCAAGGACACCATCCCCGGAAACCATCTTACCCATCAAGATTCCAAGGCAATCCCCGGTAATTGCAAAATAAGTCAGCCTTGGAGGAGCTAATGATACAAATGGGTACCCAATTACAAAGCCAAGTTAGATTCATTCGAAATATTGAAAATCAATTAGGAAAACCAACAAATCTTATAAGCAATAGACCACGAGGGATGCTTCCCAGCAATACTGAAGTTAGCCCAAAGGGCCAAAACTCCAAGCAATGTAAGGCCATGAGTGAGAGAGGTGGAGGGGGATAAGTACCACAAGAGGGAGAATGTGAGTGTCGAGCCAGAGCTAGGAAAACCTACCTCAACCTTTAAGACAAGACAAAAGAAACCACCATCACCTTTCCCTCAAATACTCCAGAAACCTTAGGAAAGACCAAGAGATGTCGCATGTTTTATAAACTGTTATGTGGGCCTTGTGAAAGATGTCTTGGATAGACCTTATCTCAAAGCCCTAGAGCAGATACATAGTTATGTGGGGTTTGAGAAAGATGTTTTGGAAAACAAGGTTAAGTTAGGAGCCAACAAAATAGTTGCTTTGACAGAGGAGTGCAACGTCATCCTGCGGAGAAAATTGTCCACCAAATTGAAGGACCTAAGAAGCTTTACCATCCCTTGTTTCATAGGAAAGAAACTTATGGGGTAAATCATGTGTTATTTAGGAGCTAGCATAAATCTCATATCATTGTCCATTTTCAAATGATTAGGACTAAAAGATATCTAGCCCACCACCCTGACTCTTCAGTTAGCAGACCGATCATTGACCTTCTCGAATGGGATCATAGAAGAGGTATTGGTTAAGGTGAATAGATTTATATTCTCAGCTGACTTTGTGGTCCTCGACAGAAGGATAAAGAGATACCATTGATTCTTGGACGACCATTCCAAGCCACAGAAGGGGCAATGATTGATGTTCAGAATAAAAAATTGAATATGAAGGTAAATGATTACAAGATTACATTTGATGTGTTAGAATCAATAAAGTTTTCCCAAGCCTCTAAAATTGATACTAGCCCTAGTGCAGAAATGGTGGCAAGGGTGGATGAAAGTCTATCTTTTGAACCGGGAGAATTAAAGCCTAAAGAGCTATCCATTGTGGATAAATTTTACTGGAAGATGATTGAGGAAAAAACACCTCTCATATCTTGAATATGAGTTACTTTAGGGCAAATAATGGGTAATTTTGAGAGAATTGATGTGATGGTAAATTTACGTTTTCTCACTTATTCTACATTTTTCTCACTATTTATCACAGATTTATGCTTGTGGAAGGTTATTTTGGTGTTTTCCAGATTAAGTGGCTAAAACTCACATTTCGGAGTGAGAAAACGACATCTTCCAAGACGCCATCATTGCGTGACCACACCCATAAGCGGCATAATTATGTTGTTTGCTTTGTATGAGTGGGGTAGTTATGCCAGATTTGGTCTTGCCTACACTAATTACAGCTTAACTATATTGTATTCGGGCGTGGTCACACTGCTTCTTCAACCTAGCAGGCATAGCTACATCGGATTTGAACATAGTAATTTTCTTTCAAATTTTAAGGTACGGCAACAAGCATCGGATGATGGTCTGGATATAGCTTTTCCTTAAGATTTTAAGCAAGAATTTCTTTTTACTCATAGAGAATGTAACAAAGCAGCACATTTTTGTATGAGGCATGCTTTGGATGTATATTTTGTTTGGTATAGTCACACTTGCGACCTCGATTTTTTGAGCGCGGCTGAGGAAGATGCCAATCATGTTGTTTCTTTAGTGCAGCTTTCTTAGCTCCCTTCTGTACGTTTTGATTTTACTTTCTTAATGCAAAGTTCACACCTTTCAAGGGTTTGGACGTAGTTACGCCGCTGCATCTTCTCTACATGAAAAGAGATCCTCTTGCTAAATTGGGGCATGGGCTACAAGAGGAAGTGTTACGACGCCTCAGGGAATCATTGGCTGGTGGAGGCTAAATTTAGAGAGAACTTTGGAGAGTTTTAGGGTTCCTTTAGGACTTTCTCTTGCTTTCCCGAGGGAGAAAACTAAAAGAGTTTTTTTTTTTTCTCTTCTTTCCCCACTTGTTTCATATTTTCTTTGAGAGATTATGCATATGATGGAGATCTACTGCCGTGGAGAAGAAGATAATCTTGGTTGTAAGTCAATTTTACATTGTAATGTTGCTTGTATTATTGATTTCAATAGATTGCCTTGTGTTGTTTTATTTCTCCATGAGTAGCAAAATCTTTTTTGTGCCTCTATGATGTAGGGATAGTAATTTTTTTCGTGATTTTCTCGTATGTTTTCCTCTTAATGTTCTCTAAACTTTTTATGTATCCAAGTAGTTGGTTAACCTTCTAGATTTCATTTACTACTGATCAGGTCAATTAAGATATTAACATTTCTGGTGAAATATGACTTATGTCTATCGCGTAGTGGAACGGTTACATTAACCACAAAAACCTAGTGGAATAGGCAAATTCTAGTTAGAGTTTTACAACCTAGATAGGAGATTGGAAGAATCTTTGAAAGCATTCTAAGTTTAAGGGAAACTTAACTTTATGGGTTCTTTATTCTTCCTCTAACCTACGCATAGGATTGAGGAGCAACCATCATTCCTGGTTGACAACTATCATGTAGAGAAAACCAAGAATAACCACGGAATAAAACTCCACCCGAGTCACAAAGATATGAGCCTCATCTCTCTGGAAGAACATTACGAGCTTCTGTTTTTTGTTTTCCAAGATCCTGATTTCGTTTTAAGATTTTTGTTTAGAATTTAGGATTTGTCTTCTAAAAATTGTGATCGCAATGAGCTAGGTATCTGAATTTAGTAAACTAGAAATTTTTCAATCAGAATAATTATTAGTCATTTTCCTTATGAGATCGATGCGCAGACTTTAATACCGCATATTATCTGACATATATATTTGCATGATTGACTAGCTTACCGCACAGCAATTTTCGGCCATCAAGTACCCATAAGTAAAACATGATAATTTAATTTATATTATGGTCAAAAATGAAAAAAAATTGACTGGAGGGTTGTCTGGCCGGTAGAAAAAGGACTGCAATGTATTTTCTTGAAAAGAGTTCTAAAAATTCAATCATTTGATTGGAACAAAAACAAATGAAGTGTAAAATTTTTATGCACATGAAATTCACTATCTAGTTCATTTTCAATGTATTTGGAATTTATTTGATTTGAGAGAATTCCAAATGCAATACTTTGGTAAAGTGTTGTCCTCAGCCGCCTACCCCTTGTAGCCACCGATGACCGCACGCCCACCAGCTTGCCCATCTACCGCCGCCACTACCTCCTTTCGCCGTTATCAGTCATTTGTCATCGCTATCCATTGCATGTCATCGCTATCCATTGCATGTCATCGCTAACCTTAAGAGGCTTATTTTACATTGAATTCATTTTTCTTCATACTAAATATAAAAATGTAAAATGATGCATTTATTTTACATCAAAACAAGCAATTCTACTAGGGTATTTGGTAGCGAATTGTAATAGGATTTATAATCGAATTTATTAAATCCAGACAAACACTAAAACACACGAGTTTCGTAGATTTATGATTTTTTTTTATTTAGGGACATAATTTTTGCCTTCGATTCTACTTAAATCAAGATTTACTAAACGCAAGGGCAGGGTGAACTTAACAGAGTTAAGAAACGCTTAATCCTACTTGCAGCCAAAGGTCCACTAGGATATTCCAAACAATACATTACTTTAAGATTGCATTCTCTTTTCAGCAAATCAAAAGTTTAAATTTTAGATTAAAATTAATACAAAAAATTACAGCACCAAAAAAACAAGCATTCAAAAATTTGTGATCCTACTTCCATACAGTTATTGATAACTACAAGAGTTAGTAATAGAAATTCATAAGAAAATTATCATCAATCAATCAAATCCAAAGTTAACTTGCCCTTTGATGCAAATGTTTAAATAACAATATGTTAGCGCTGAGACAAGCAAAATGAAATTTTAAGTATGGAACTTGCTTTTGTTATTTTTATTTCATAGTTTAGATTTTATACGGATTAAACATACCTATGATAATAATCCCAATAAAGAATGGATGTTGTTATCTAATCGGTTCACTGTTAGCACTTTGGTTCAGCAATTGGTTCACTATTTACTTCCTTTTCAGCAGCTAGTCTTTGGTCCTCTATGTCTGTTGTCCTTGTGGTTGTTGATCCGGCAGTTAGAAATTGCTGTTTTAATGCTTCCTTGAATTGCAACTTGTACATTTTGATCTAGTAGCAGGAGTCAATGTTTTGGAAGGCTACAATCACTAATTTGCATCTTTTTAATTCAAGTACTATAGTGGGATTACAGTAATAACAGTTTTACTACCAATCCACACTGGCACTGTAGCACCTATGAGATTTGTAGCTAGAACTCTAGCAAACACTTATTTTTCTCTCAAACTTTAGAAGCAATGGTTTGAAATAAATTCTATGACTAAGGAGCAAGTATTGATTTATAAGTTCTAAGAAAATCCTTTTATATCAAAATGAGTTAAGAATCTTACTACGAACCCATTTCACTGTTACAATTCATCAACATAGTTTGTGACTGGTTTATGTGTGATTTGATTTGATCCAACTTATGACAATCTAGATTTGATCAAACTTATGACAATCCGGATTTTATTAAGGTGGCATAATCATTATCATCGTGTAATTTTTATCAATCACAAATTTCAAGCTAAATTTCTACCTGGGTGGATCATTACTTTATTATTGTTAATATATTCTATAAATCCTATAAGTTTCATCAAAGAGGAAATTTTTTGCCAAAATTGAAGTTTATAGAGTGCGAACTGGCCATTTGGACATAATTTTGAACATTTCAACATAGATTTGCACAAGAAAACCCATGCACTAGGACATTCTCACATTTGATTTGATATAAAGATTAAAATTGCAACAATATGTCGACTATAAATAGGACATATTAATTAGGTCAACTAATAAAACAAAAAGTAATGCAATGTAGATGAAACCATATCAGTTTGGATTCTGAACAACCATAACATAAAAATTTTATAGCGAGCACTTGGAAAAAAGAATTATTCAAATTACAGAAATTCTACGGGAAACCATCAGAACGTTTTCATACTATCTTCAACAGAATTACATAAAAAGAAACAGCTACATAGGATAACTATTACTCATGGTCATGCTAATTCATCATTTTTGGATCAAGGACTTAAATCTCTAATTGATTGTGGAAAATCAATCAAAATAACAAATTCCAAAAGTACTCTGAAAACATAAAAACAACATTCAGTAAATAATCTGGCTTAACCTAACAAATGCTTTCATTACACAATTGAAAACCAACCTTCCACCAAATAATGTTGCTAGCCATCCTCCAGGCAATTGACTCAAGGCATATCCCCAAAAGAATGAAGACTGAACAAGACCAGCAGTGGAAGAGCTCCACCCAAACTGATGTGACATAGGAATTATGGCGACACTCAAGTTAACCTGATACAAGACAATAAATTGTATAAAACAAGAATGTACAAAGAATAGAATAATATAATGGAACAATGACAAGTGAACGTTTATGCACAGAATACATCAAATAAAAAATAAAATAGACTAAAAGAGCATAAGAATCTGTTAACAATTTTTTAAAAGGAAAAGCAGACTGGTTTGTACCACAATCAGTGTCAAATTGCAACAAATGCCCATCTACATTAATGAATCAAAACCAAGTCTGACATAAAGCAAAGATGAAAGCGTAAACATTAGCTGTATACAATTATCCAAAATAATATAATGAACAGCATACCATGTAGGAGTAAAGCCCTCAAAATAAATGTCATATATCATTACAATGACTGCAAAGAAATATAATATCATCAAAAATTTAAATCTAAACTCCACATGCCTCAACATGAATTCTAAAATCAAAACAAGCTATGTTGTGTGCATCCATGAACTACAAGAAAGCATTCATTTATTCTGATGCTTATTCATCTTAACTGATTTGGTTTTATTTTAATATATTGATGAATAATTTTGATGATTTGATAAATAATTTTGATGATAATTCAAGCAATTTAACAGAGAAAGGGCTGAAAATATTTGATATGCTACTAAAGATGACAGTTTGTTACATGACAAAATTCAATGAGAAATGTTTCAAGGTAATTAAAGCGAAAAACCTGCAGCATTTTTTTCCTTACGATTCTACCAAGAAAGTTCGTATTAGAACTATTACCACATAAAATCAAGTTGATAAGAAAAACATATAATGCGAGATCCACCATACGCAGACGTAGCACTACAAATGTCAAATATATCTTAGCCTACAAAGATCTTGTCCATGTCATCCACCCTTTCCAATAAATTCTTCAGAATGCCACCTCCAAGACTGAGCTTTAGATCAGTTTCTGAAACATTGGGGCTAACCAGCTCCTCCAAATAATTCTAATTAAAAAGGAAAGATAAAATGTAAGTTTTTCCAACATGCTGAAACCTAGCGACCCCCAAGGGTGGAGCTAGAATTTTTTTTTAAGTGAGGGCACAAGTTAAGAATTTTAAAAATACTTTCAATCTACCTTACTTTCTTTTTAAATATTGTATATAACTAAAATAAAAAGCTAGTGAAAATATTTAAAATAATTAAAAATTATCTTAAGAGTGATTGTAGACTGTAACGAGAAATCATAAATTCATTTCACATTCTAAGTATTCTCTTTTTATTTTGGCATAAAAATTATAATGAAGAATAATGGAGTGATATTTTAATATAAGTTCTCAGAAGTACAGATTCCATTTATACACCCCTTGAATATAAAGCATAACTCACATCAATACAATAAATGGCTACTCCAAAAACAACAACAAACCCTTCCTCCCACTACGTGGGGTCGGCTACATGAATCATTTTTTTTCCATTGCGTCCTATTTAGTGTCATATTTTCATTTAGTTCTAGTAAATTAAGATCAAATTTTATGCAATAAGCTCAACTCTTCCTAGGTCTACCTCTGCCTTTCTTAACACAAGTCGAATCTAAAACATCTACTCTTCTAATCGAATCATCAGATGGTCGACATTTAATGTGACCAAACCATCTAAGACGACTTTATCTAATTTTGTTCGTCACAGGAGCTACACCAACCCTATTACGGATATATTCATTTCGCATTTTGTCTCTAAGTGTAAAGCCACTCATCCACCTAATTATTCTCGTCTCGCCAACACTTAACTTATTATGATGCTTCTCTTTTAAAGGCCAACATTCAGCACCATAGAGTATTGCAGGTTTCACCACCGTCTTACGAAATTTTACTTTTAGTCTAAGCAATACTTTTCTATCACATAAAAGGCCTGAAGCATTCCTCCAGTTCAACCAATCAACTTGAATTCTGCCATTAACATCCCCATCTATATCACCATCGCTTTGAACAACGGACCCAAGATATCTAAATCGTTCACACCTTTTAATAATTTGATCACCCAAAGTCACACTTCAGTCACTAGAGCTACTACTACTAAAATTACATTCCAAGTATTCAGTTTTAGTTCTACTTAAATGAAAACCTTTAGACTCCAATGTAAACCTCCATAATTCAAGTTTTTCCTGAGCTTTTTCTCTCGTTTTATCCACGAGAAGGATATCATTAGCAAAAAGCATACACAACCGTACATCCTCCTGTAGATTTTCGCTAAGATCATCCATAACTAAAGCAAAAAGATATGGGCTTAAAGCTGATCCCTGATGTAATCCAACAGAAATAGGAAAATATTTGGTCAATCCTCCTTCAGTTTCAACACAAGTAACAGTTCTAGTATACATGTCTTTAATGACTTGAATATAAGTCATATCAACACTTTTCTTCTCAAGAACTCTCCAAAGGATATCTCTTGGAACCTCATCGTAAACTTTTTTCTAAATCAATAAAAATCAAATGTAGATTCTCATTATTATCTCTAAACTTCTCCAACAAACCTCTCAATAAATGTATAGCTTCCATAGTAAACCTGTCCAGCATAAATCCAAATTGATTATGAGAAATCTTTGTAATGCGTTCTAAACTATGTTCAAATACCCTCTCCCATAATTTTAAAGTATGACAAATTGATTATGAGACATCAATACAATAAATGGCTAATTAGCAAAAATTTTAATTCAGCTAATGCAAACAAAATGAATGAGTTGCAAGGTGAGCAAAAAATATGTGGAAGAGAATCCCAAATCTTATTCATATAGAAATGAGAAAAACTTAATCTATTCAGACACTAAACTTCCCCGGGCTCCCTTTCAAATTCCTAAATGGCGGCATAAAAATCTCACGATGAAATCTAAATGAGAATAGAAGTTGAACTAAAGAAACGAAACATTTTGTGGGTTGAGAGCAAAAATAACCATCATTTATAAGTCCAAAAAAGAGCTTCTTGTAAAAGAAATTCTTGTAAGCACGAGGAATCGCGACGAACGACAATGAATTGGTGCATGGCAATACTCTAGAAATTAATAGCATGTCGGATGTTATTAATGCTTGGCAGCTGGGTGAAAAAAGGGTCTAGGGTTTCATAAAAGAAAATACTAAAGTTACATAAAAAATTTTGGACTAAGCCGGTGAGGGCATGGGCCCTCTATGGCCCAAGGATGGATTTGTCCATGCACCCACAAAGTGATGCAGTACATGGTTGCTTATTATATTTGTTTCCTATCATACTCTTGTCTTATTTTGTCTACTAATCCCTCTTTATACAGGTGTTGTTTTCTGAGATTTGAGGGGAGTTTTTATGAGTGCTGCCATAAAGGCGTTCTTGCCCTTCGAGGGTTGTACCCGACAATGAGAAGTTGCTTCGGCTGTAACTCGTCTGAGGTGGTGACGAACTCCAATGGTCTAGGTGGTGCTCCAGTTATAACTCGATCTCGACGAGACATTTATCCTTCCAAAGCCCCCTTCGACCCCTGCTCTCAGCAGCTGCAAACCACTCAACCTTCCTGCCATCTTCATTCCTTGCTACTATTTGATGTTTCCTATAGCTATCCTCTGCCCTCAGTGGCCCTTGCTTCTGTTTGACACTTCCAACAGCTGTGTTGTTGCCGCCAGCCTCGCCAACACCTTTCTTGTTGCTGTTTGGCGCTTTCCGCAGCTGTCCCTACACCCTCCTCAACCACAACCCCCCCCCTACGGCCGCCAACCATCTTCCAGCCTTCTTACAACAACTGCAGCCATTTTTATCAGCCGCCAACTCACCGTCCAACAGCCTCCGTCCCAATGTCACCTGCGGATATCTTTTATTGTTTATGTTTGTGTTTGTGTTTGTTTGTCATTACTTTCTAGTTTTTCAAGTGTCATGTTTGTTATCTGTTTGAAATTAAGAAATAATAATTTGTATTTCTGTTGTGGTTTGGGTTTCATTCAGTGTCATTGAGTATCAGAGCTAGCCCAAGCCTACTCCTATCCTAGGGTTCCCTGGCATCCGCCCCTACCCAAACCACCCTACCAAAATTTCTCTACCCTTAAAGCTTCGGCGGATTAAGTTAAATCTCCTCCAACCCAAAAAGATTGACACGAGAGCTTGCCTCCCGCGATACTGTAGTAGCTAAGTATCGCGGACGCGTTACCGTAGCTGTGACAATAACCACATATCTCCTTTCCTATTTAATCCCTTTCCTTTTCTTTTCTTTCCTAATTCTTTCCCATTATAATTTCTTTCATTCTCTAATTCTTTCCTATTCCTCTCCTTGCCTTCTATATCTATTTCCTATCCTACTCTTTACCTATTTTATCTACTAGTTCCTTCTTTATATAAGTACTTTTTTCTAAGGTTTGGGGAGAGTTTTTATGTGTAGATTTTTTAGTGCTGCTTTAGTGGCGTTCTTCCCCTTTGGGGGTTGTTCCCGAGGACAAGAAGGTTCTCTGACTGTTACTCGTTCGAGGTCGTGACCGTCTCCAAGGGTCCGAGTGGTGCTCCGACTTCATCTACGCTTCTAGTAGCTGTCCTATTGCCGCCAGCCCCATCGACATCTTCCTCGCCATTGTTTGGCGCTTTCCGCAGCTGTCCCTGCCCCCTCCCTCAATTGTAGCCCCTCTCCTACAGCTGCTAGCCACCTTCCAGCCTTTTTTCAGCAACCACAACCATTTTCCAGCAACCGTCAACCCAGCGTCCAACAACCTCCATCCTCGTTGTCACCCGCGAATATCTTTAATTGTTTATGTTATTTGTGTTTGTTTGTCGTTACTTTTTGCTTTTTCAAGTGTCATGTTTGTTATTAGTTTGAAATTCATAAATAATAATTTGTGTTTCTGTTGTGGTTTGGGTTTACTCCGGTATCATTCATTTCCTAAGGATATTTTAAATTGATTAATAATCAATCTGTCAATTTAACCTTACTTAGCATTTCTCTTGAATATAATATCATAAAAATTTCATTAAGGAAGTTATTGAGTTTTACTAATTAGGAGATAATTTATACACCAAATATTTTAATGCTCATTTTAAGCTTCTTCTCAGGGTTGTTGACTATTTTTTCTTTTTATTTTTCTTTTGAATTAGGCATTTCACCTTTTTAACTTTTCTTTTGTTTTTTCTTTTGCTAATTACTATATTTGATTGAGCAATTTCTTTTAAGGATCTTTTGAATGTCTAATCACTCCTAATCAATAATTCTAAAATTCTTCTTAATGTAATACCCCAACATATTGAACTCCATTCTAAAAGTTAAGATTCAATAAACTTAGCTTAGTTGACATCTAAAAAGATTTAAATTGTCTTTGGTTAGCTTCCTAACATTTTCATTACTCCATTAAATAATTCTGAGGCCTTTTAGGTTCAGTTGAAGTTATTACAGTGGGGAGCTTAGTTATTAAGAAATTAATTGTAATCTTCCCTTTAATGAGCATTTACATCTTTTAAGAAACTATCTTAAATAATCAAGATAAATTCTCAGCATTCCAGTCATGAGCTGCCGCAGCACACATAATCCATTTTTTAATTATGTTAATCACTTTCAGACAAGTATGTAACATGCCCCCTCCCCCCCTCTCCCAAACATGTTATCTATCCTACGCATGTCATAGGACAAAAAATACCAGACTTGCAGAAAGGAAAGCATGTAAAAGCATGGAGTATAAAACAACTCAGATAACATGTAAGTTTCAATCACGTGCATGTTATATCACATCAGTAACGTGTAAGCCATGAGAACATATCACAATTACATAAAAAACAAGAACAAGTGCATGCATGTGGCTCAAAAATAAAAATTCACATTGGATATAATAGATAGCACATCACGTCATCATATATCTGACAAACATCCAACCCATAAACCACAATATAATAGGACTCACATCATGCATAATCACATAAACATGCCACATAAAAACATAGAGATACAATATCCCTGCTCTCCTACTCGTAACTATGGCTCTGCTCTATCTCTACATCTCCCGGGATATAGACCTGGAATGGTGGCAACGATGGGAATGACGCGGTCAATGTACTCTCTGCAATTACAAGAAGCACTGGTGCTTAGTGGTGTAGAATTGAGACTGCTCGTGGCTTCATGACACCTTGGGTAGTCGCCAATGCCTCCAGTCTCTCGGTCAGCTTGGCGATGGAGGGGTCGGGACTCCGTGTCTCACGACGTAGAGAAGAACTCTCACCCTGCTTGTGCGAAACTACTAGAACTGAGCCATAAGAGGATACTGAAGCCTTGGTGATAGGCTTCAACGGATAAAGCAATTCCTCATCATCTCCTTCATATATACCCTCGTTTGCGCACAGGACTGTAAGCGTCGGGTGCACTAGTCCTACCGTGCTCTGACAGCTGGTTATATAAACTATAGACAATTGTATCACTGGCCCTATGTTAATGGAATTTCATGTTTGGATACATAAATTAAGGATCTCTGGTTCTTCGTGCAATCAGTGAGGCTCTTGGTAGGGAGGATTTGGGCTACGGTAAAGTAGTGCAAAGCACGAGATGTGTTCATGTGTGTGAGCAGGAAATTGGCTATGCTCTCCCTTCGTCCCTAGATAGGGTTTTCCACTTGCCTGTGAAGTCAGCAAGGAAGTCAATGATCTCTTGGTAAATGGGGAGGAAGTGTGCATACTCGTTATTGGGGGTGTCGTGGAGGTCATACAGGCGGTTTATGGCAGTCGGGTCAAATGGAGCGTACTTTCCCTATACTAAGAGTCACCCGTCCACGGGTTCCTTTGTGTTATCATCGAACTCGTGGAAGAGTGAGACCACAACGGGTGCGGTGGTGTAGCAAAATTGTTCCCAACCCCTACGAACAAGTTTGCTCTCTACCCTACCCCCTGGGACTTGGAAAGCTCTCTTAGGAATGAGCTTTTTCCTAGCAATGATGGTAGAAAGCATTGCGTTGCTGCTAAGGATACAAACTTCCTCTTGTTGATGCTCGTATCCCTCCTACCCTTCATTCTTGGGGCCATTGTGGTGAGGAAGGAGGCTATGCACGAAATAGTGGAAGTGGTTGAGAAAGGTGCCGATTTTGGAAGATGCATGGTGAAAACACGAATGTCCAATTTTAATCTGACTCTAGGCTATTCCGACGTTGTGGGGAGCACGTCGGAATATCCTCCTTCAAATTCACCTCTTCTTTGCTCCCGAAGGAGCTCACATCCTGTTAAGTTGGTCCTCTCTATGAATGAGTCTATCAGCTTCACTCTCTCCCTTCTCATCCTAGGGGTTCCTTGAATTCTGGTGTTGTTTTCTGAGCACGGTAGAATATGCTTGGCAATTATTGAATTTTACTGAAAGGTTAGAGAGTCTATGAGGGCTACTATTATAAATAGTAGATCATATGTTATAATTCAATTAGTTGACAATGAAATTTAAAAAAAAGGCTCTATTGGCAGCTAGATTGGGATTGAATCCTTCCTTCTAACCATTGTGTTTCTTCATGTCTCATGTCTCTCTCTACTCCCCATTCTTTGGTATTTTTGTCTCCTAATAAACCTCCTCTTATCTCACCATGATACCGAAGTAAACTAAACCCGAATAACTGAAGCACATTTTATTAAGAAAATGAGTAGGGATACAAGCACGACTCCAAAAAAAAAAAATGAGAACACGACAAACAATAATATCTGGCTATGGTCTAGTAGGAAAATATGGGGGCAACAGTGGTGTAGGTGCAACAGTTGAGGGGTAAAAAGGGAGAAGTCAAGGGTCAGTATGAGGTTGTAGGGTGAACCGGTGACTAGAATAGAGAGGGAGGAAAAGGGGTTTGCGGTTGGAATTGGGCGTACAGGAGGGTTGGTCGGCGATCGGGAGCAAGCCAGATGGGTAGTAGGAAATAGTTGGACTGCAGGGGAAGAAGACGGTGCCTGGCGACCTAGAACAAGTCAGTTGGGGGTGAGAGCTAGCAGCTAGACTGCAAGGAAGAGATGGGTTGGGGTGGCGGCAGAGTAGTAGAAAAGGGAAAGGGTTGGTTCGATGGCAAGGCACAAAAGGGAGGAGAGCGGGGGAGTGAATCTGAGCAGATAAACACCGTCTCAAAGCAAGGTACATCCCAAGTAAAACCTATTCTTGGATACAACCCTAGTAAGGGAAAAAGCCTCCAGGCAAAAATCTGAAATTGAACAGCACAAAACCCAACCCTAAACTCAGCAAATCCACATATAAATAGAGCTAATTGGGTGGGAAAAGAAAAATTAAAAGGATAAAAGGAGGAGGGTGGTAAATTCCACCCCTTACAGGACCGGTCCAACCTCCTGCTGGACCGGAATCCTGCCTAGGCAGATCAACCGGCTAACCAGAGCCCCACATTATTCTCTCGTGGTTAGGGGAGCATCGACCTCTTTCATCGAAGCTTCTGGATCCTCGACATACGGTGTCAAGTCCGCGACACTGAACATAGTGGAAATAGTTTAGTGCCCTGACAAGTCAATCTTGTGCAAAGCCATTTACCTTCTAAAGTATTCTAAAAGGTTCATGTGCTCTGGGTTTTAGTTTTCCGAATGCTCCTACTCAAAATCTCTCCTTCAATCAAATCCACATGATGTCTCCTTCTTGAAATGTCACCTTCTTCTTAGACTTGCTTCACCTTTGTTTGATATTTGTGATTATGCTTAGAAATCTACTTTCCAACCTCCTCGTGGTTTTGTCGAATCTCGTGAACTTGTTCTTCAGTATCCTCATTGACCTCTAATGTCGTAAGAAGTGGTACCGACACAGGAGACATGAGCAGGTTGCACTCATACACAATGACTCAAAGATTTGTCATATGCAAGATCAACTTGAGCGAGAATTAGATCTCATTATTTAATGATTTTTCCCACGAAACACCTCAAAATGTTTCGTAGGCCCCTATTTACTATCTCTGTCTGACCATTCGTCTGTGAATGAGCAGTTGAACTAAATTGGAGTTTGGTGGCTAACTTCCCGCACAAGGTCCTCCAGAAGTGGCTCAAAAATTTGAAGTCTTTGTCAAAGGTGATGGTTCCGGGAATTCCTTGTAATATCAAGATCTCTTTGAAAGTACAAGTCAGTGATATGAGACGTGTATAGCATCTGATTGTAGGGTATGAAATGTGACATCTTCGAGAATCGGTCCACGACAACCATGATGAAGTCCTTGTTCCTCTACTTCCTCGTGAAACCCATCATGAAATTCATGTTGTCGTGTACCACGGTGCCTTTGATACTAGTGAGGGAGTATACAACCTTGCATTTTGCCCTTTAGTCTTTGTTATACAACAAATCCTGCAGTCTGACATGTCACTCCACATCTCTCGTCAGTTGGACCCAAAAGATGTGCTCTCCATGAGTGGGAGAGTCTTGCCCTGCCAAAATGTCCTATCAGAACCCTGTCATGGCTCTCCTGAACAATGGCTTCCCTCAGTGAGCACTTGAGAATGCACACCATACTTTGGTAGAACAAATATCCATCGGCTTTGTAATACTGCTCGGTCGATTTCTCCTGACATCGCTTATAGATCTCCATGAAGTCTTCGACTGGTCGTAGAAGTTATTTACTACCTTGAACCCCACAACGCGAGTCTACATCGACGTGATCAACAGGTGACGACGACTCAGTGCGTCTGCTACGTGGTTCTGGCTCGCCACCTTATGCTCAAGCACGAACTGGAATGATGCTAAAAACTATACCCAAGTGGCATGTCGACCCTTCAGTTTGCTCTGGTTGTCTGGAATTTCAAGGCTTCGTGGTCCATGAATAGCGTAAACTCACTTGTTAGCAGGTAGTGGCTCCAATATTCGTGAGCTCTTACAATCGCATAAAACTACTTGTCATGTGGTGAGTACTTCCTCCAAGAATTATTCAGCTTTTAACTGAAAAAAATAATGGGATGACCTCTCTGGCTCAGCACGGCCCCTATTCCCACTCTGGATGCATCACACTATATCTCGAACATTTAATTAAAATCTGGAAAAGCTAGACCAGCGCCTGGGTCACCTTCTCTTTCAGGGCGTCGAAGCTGGTTTGAGCTACAGATGTCCAAGTGAACTCCTTTCCTTTCAAAACCTCCGTCACAAAGGCGTTGATCGTGTCACACCCCAACAGGCCCCCCTTTAACGGTCGACCGAGGTGCAACAGAGGCAGACAATTCGACCAGACTAAAAGAGGGGTCAACTAAGATGTGACAAAAATTGATATCAGAGTTAACAAAAGATTTTATACATGGAAAAGAAACAACGTGCATACTCATAGGAAACTGTACATGTTTATGCAAGTCATAACATACTAGCATAATAGAGAACATGAAAAGAGATTATGTATTATAAAAATTAAGACTGTAGTATAAACATGTATTTCATAAGCATGAAATCATAAGTATGTTCATAAGCATATTCTTAAGCATACTCTTAAGCATGTTCATAAGTTTCTTATCGTATGTAATCATATCAATGTCATTTCATATATGTCATTGCATAGTAATGTCACTTCTAAATATATTGATCTCTATTATTTCCATGTATTGTCATCATGGGTCGTCACCCACCCTAAATTTCATATAAATTATTGATAAAAGTTGAGTTTCCCCCAACATAGCAGTTATCAATAACCCCCTAATAGTCATTGTTCTCTAACGTTCTGCCACAGCTTAATCCCAACGGTTTCTAGAGTTTCCTTCTCATATAAAGATCAGAAGTCGAGAATACCACATCACTGAATAGTGCACTTGCAACTACTCATGTAATAGTCTACCCATAACATTCTTCGTGAAATTCAAATCACCATTTCTACATCAAGCATTTATCAGGCATTACATGTATCATAAGCATGAAGCATAACAAATAAACACTTGAAGGTAATTAATATCATAAATATAGTCATATGTATCATAGCATGATCATAGCATCACATGTATCGTAAGAGAAGTAAACACACATGCAGTTGCAGGTATTCATTTACAATATGCAGGAAATTTCAAATGCATCTGTGTCAAACTAAAAATCATTTAAAAACCTATAGTTGATTATTTTTCATAAATTAACACAAGATTGTTTTACCTGACTTGACGGAGCATCCATACGACGAGTGCTTACACGTTCCTCTTGAGTTTGTCGTCTCATATAGACAGCCTAGGGTTCATAGGCAACATAGACTTTCATATAATTTGGCTTGCAACATGTATTAACCCAAAACATACCTCAAAAGGGCTTCTCGACATAAATTCACCTTCTGAAACCGCATAATTCCCTCCCCAACTCTTCCTAGCACATTAATCTTCACTTCCCCCTTGCTAGATCATGTTAAAACCCGCACGAAAGCTTTCAGATCACTTTTGACACTTCCAATGCAATTTCGGCGCCTCAGACGGCATTCAAAAAGGAAAAAATGCATGAAAAACAAGATAAACTTCAATACGAAAGTGTAAGGAAGGAATTGAAAGTCTCAAATAATGTGAGAGAGGGATCTGCACCTTTGATTTAGTCCATGAAGCTTCCTACAGCAAGTTGTGGCCTCTCTCTGGCCGCCGACCCGCTCGCGCCCCTGGCACTTTTGCAAGGGGCGCGCTTACCGAGTCGCTGCCAAAAGGGAGAGGGAGACTCGGATGAGAGAAGGGAACGTGTGAAGCTTTGGAGCCCTAAAGTGGTCCCCGCAGCTTCCCTGGTGTCGTTCGACTCGCGTAGTCTATCCCTGAACTATATCAAGGATCGCAGACCTTCTCTGTTGAGTAGAACTCACGCAAGGAGTTGGAAAAAATGGGAGAGGTGAAAGGAAGTGTGTTGCTCATAGAAAAACAGAAGAATTCTAAGTCGGTTGATCCCATCGAGCTATTGCATGTTCACTAAGTGTGGCCGGAGTCAACAAAGAATGGTAAGGAGGCAGAATTATGATACAATTAGTATTAATTAAATGATTAGTTAAGTTAATAAAGCATGTAACTTCCGAAGTTCATATCTCCATAAAACCTAAACCCTATTCATGATCAGTATGTAGTGTTTTATATGAAATTGATCGATTTCATGCATAGAATTTTATAAAATTATTTAGATCGAATTCCGAAGGATGCAAAGTTTGGGATACATTTCAAATGTGTCGAATTTTACCTGGTTTCTGGAATTTGGGGATTATATCTCTCCTTTACTTATAAAAATTTCACCCTCAAAATTTTTAACTTGAAGAAAGAGGGATAATTTTGTAGTATTTATTCTTCTTTTTCTCATGTTGTTACCTTTTCATGCCTATGCTTACACTTTATCTTGAAAAATGAAACATGTTTGTTTATCAGCTTCTTGATATCAGTTTCGAAAACCTTCTCAAGCACTTCAATATACATTGTAATAAATTTCTTCGTGTGAATCCTCTGCTCAGAATTTAAAACTCATTTTCTTAGCATTGAAATATGAAATACATCGTGAATACTTGGCATATCCGCAGATAACGCTATTCTGTAGACAACTGGATCGATCCTTACTAGAATTTCAAAAATACCAATATACCAAGGACTCAGCTTGCTTCCCTAACCAAATTTAACTGTACATTTCATTGGCCAAACTTTCAAAAATGTAAAATCTTCAACTTCAAATTTGACTGTTTTGTGCTTGGGATCATAATATTTCTGTTGTCGATCCTGAGCAGCTTTCAATCAATTTGATTAATCTGAGTTTCTCTGTGGTTTCGTCAAATAGCTCGAGACCTAACATTTGACATTCATCCAATGAAGGTTTACATTTTCTATCATATAGTGCTTCATAAAGAGCCATTTTCATTTTGGACTGATAGCTATTGTTGTAAGAGAACTCGATCATTGGAATACGATCATCCCAAGTGCTTCCAAAGTCGAGAACACAAAGTATTAACAAATCTTCCAATATATGAATTATTCATTCTAATTTTCCTTCAATTTGTGGATAAAATGTAGTGTTAAAATGCAATTGTGATATGATGGATAGGGGGGTGTGACAGATAGTGTTGAAGTTTCTGTGAATCGCCTGTAAAATGACGCTAGCCCCAAAAATTATCTTGACATTACAATGCGATCCAGCATACAATGGCCTCGATATTTTTAAGGTCCAAATGAATGGCTAAACTAGACACGATATAACCCAAAAACAAACTTAATCCGTCATGAAGTGACATTTCTTCATATGGGCGTATAGTTTCTCTGCTCGCAGTACCTTGAACACTTTCCTAAGGTGTTGTAAGTGATCCTCCTCAGATCGGCTGTATATTTTGTCGAAGTATACCAACACAAATTTCCCAATGTAGGCCCGAAATGCATGTTCATCAACCACATTAAAGGGTTGGGCATGTTTGACAAGCCTAAGGGCCTAACTGTCCACTAGCATAGACCATCACATGTTTTAAAAGCAATCTTCCACTCATCTCATGTCTTTATGTGTATCTGGTGATACCCACTATGCAAGTCAATCTTGAAAAAGATAGTGACTCAGTGTAACTTATCCAAAAAATCATCCAGTCGTGGTATGGGAAACAGGTACTTGACTGTAATCTTATTGATAGCTCTGTTGTCGGTGCACATTCACCATGACTCGTCCTTCTTGGGCGCTATAAGGGCGGCAGCAGCACACATACTGGAACTTTCTCTAACTAGTCCTCTTGCAATGAAATCTTGTACCAGTTGTTGTAACTTTTCATACTCTGCAGGTTTCAATCTGTAGAGAGGTCGATTCAACAACGCTGATCTTAGTATAAGATATATAGTGTGTTGAATGTCCTCAAGTGGCATGACATCTAGCAAGTCTTGTAGTAGTGGTTGTAGTAGTGTTGGTACCACTCTCCTCCTCAATTCCCTCTAGAAAAACTAATGTCAGTGACACTTGAGAGTCCCGAACTCACTACATGAAAGTGGCACGTGAGACTAATGCTTCCTCTACTTCGCCTCCACCTCTGGCATGCCTAACAGATAACAATATAATATGCTTCCAATCATTCCTAAAAAAGTAAATATTCTTGAAACCATCGTGCTGAGTCTTGCGGTCAAACTGTCAATGCCTACCCAACATAATGTGGCATTAGTCCAAAAGAAACTTCCTCACTCAGTCTCTAATATTGAAACTTGAAGGGTCGTAGTTGATCCTCCTCTTCATCGAAATCAACTCTACGAAAGGGATTCAAATGTTCTTCTCAATCTCCTTCTTGAATCTCACTATCACAGTTGACGATGACCTTTCCATGAGTCATTTCCTCAATTTCATCAAGTCGTGGTAGCACTCAGTAGAGTTGTCGTTGAATTTCTTCCAATGGTAACTCCTCATCAGCATCTGACACTTGTTTGCTCACTGACATGATTAGGGTTGAGAGTGGGTGGGACAGGGTGTATGGGTGGGAAAGAAAAATTTTTGGGTTTTGTAGAGGGCGGAAGGGTTAGGTAACCCTAGAATAGGACTAGAGTTAGGCTAGCTCTAATACCAAATAATACCGAAATTCTCAAATAACAATAAGAAAACCAAAAATTATAGTTGAATTCAAAATTAAGAAAAAATAACACACACATACAGAAGTAGAGATAGTAAACAGACGTGATCCAAATATGACTAGGGATGTAACCCAATACGTGGTAGTCTGTTATGTGGGATGTAGAGGCGTTCGGTGGCTTCTGTTGGATGGTTGGATGGTGGAAGTGCGTTGCAATAGGATGGCAACACGAGAAGGGTAAGCCATGTGGTCGGCGAAGGTATGATGGTTAAAGGTCGACTTGTTGTGGGATGGCAGCCAGGGATGGCTGGAGGTAGAGCGTAGGTTGGTGGTTGGGATAGTAAGGACGGCTAGTGGTGAGATGGGGAGGAGGAAGNTTTACACCCCTAGTAACAACTGGTTTAAAGAAATCACATAAAAATTTTAGCAAATTAAAATATAGTCCAAATATCGCATCACGCAGGTTTCAACCAAATCAATTTTATAAAATTAAACATTTCAAAACGATTAATTTGATATATAATACTATACATAAAGCATGAATAGAATGAAAGATATAAAATTTGATAGTTAAAAGTTTAATTAATTTAAGTAATTCTAATTATGCCTTAAGCTCTCGTATCTTAATGTTCCCAATCAACACCTGCGCAATATTTAGCATCGGTTTCGATCAAAGGGCTGGTTGTTGTGAAAACAATTTATGGTATGTTTAGGTTAATCAATTATGTTTTGGGTTAATTACTTTATGAGCCAATATATTATGAAATCCTAAAATATTTATGAATTTGAGATTATTTACCTGAGGCTTTGAGCTCGATAAAAGTGTGTGGGAGCTAGTTGTAGCGCGGTTCCATAAATTCAAGTAAATAAACCCTATGCTAACTTAAGAAGAATAATTTGATCAACGAAAATTCCTTGAATCTTAAAATTTAATTTTTATTCTATAGGTTATTAATATCAACATTAAAAGTTATTGGGACGTCAAGCTAATTACCGAAAAATAAAAACCTAACGGGGCAACTAAAGTAAGCAATTAGATTTCTAAATTTCAGTAATATTCTTTATTTCAAAATATATGTTTGACTTCATATATGCTTGAGTTTAATTAGATTCATATTATTAGATAAGAAAAATATGCATGATAAGCATGATAGAAAAAGATTTGTATGATATGAATAATAAGAAAAATAAGCATGAAATGAGAGATATGCATAAAATAAGAAATATTAATAATATGAGAGATGCATGACAATTAGTTGAACAGCAGAGTATGTATATTAGTAGATGAATGAAGATATCTTAGAATAATGAGGTTATAAGAAATGAGATAGCTCATATATGAATACTTGAACACTTGTATGTCCTTGTTAAGAGAAATAGTTTACCCCTTATCATTCAGGTATCGAACACAAGTGTACCCGTGTGCGTAGTTGTTTTCTATCACTCAATCAATTGTGATGTTTAGACCACTAACCGTTGTGTCGACGGAAAAATATCTATCAGGGACGAGTAGACAGAGCTTACTGCCCTAGACAATTATGATATTCAAATCACTAACTGTTGTGTCAACAAAATAATATCGGCTAGAGACAATATAAAGGGCATTTTCACCTCATACAATTGTAATGTTTAGATCGTTAGTCATTGTACCGGCGGGATAATATCGGTCAGGCGTGGGGTTGTAAACAAGCAGAGCTTGAGCAACCTCAGGCTTGGCTCATATTCGGCTCATTCGAAATTGCTCATGTTCAAAATTGACTTGTATTCGAAATTGGCTCATGAAGATTTAAATATTCTTGTTTGTGTTCGACTCGATTTAAATATTCTTGTTCGTGTTCTGCTCGTTCTCGGCTTGAAATTAGCTCGTTGAAATTAATTTGAAAATATAGATGTAGAGTGTTGGATTCGAACTTGCGTCATCTCTGTGCAAAAGAGGTGTTAAACCATATGATCACACGACCTGTTATGATTTAAACTTAGATATAAATATATATAATATATTATTATATAGATAATATATATAATATATTATTATAAAAATAATATAAATAATTTCTTTATTTCGAGCTAAAACGACCCGAACACGAGCAATCAAAAGGTTTTTCATGTTCAGCTCGTTTATAATTCAAGCTTAAAAATATATTCGTGTTCTACTCGTTTACTTAACGAACGAGCCAAACACGGGCTACTTAACGAGCCGAACACGAGCTGATTGCAAACAACCTATTTTTTTTTAATTCATAATCGAGAGTGTGTTAGGTTATTTTGATGGCGATCCTTAAACAAGCATGTGTATGTAAAGAGCATAAAGCTAAAATAAATACATATATAAGGTTAGTATGTTCATCGAGTAACGTCATTTGAACATACATTAGCACAGTATAAGACTTTTTATATAAATATGAAAGACCAGCAGGCATAAAATTTTTTTTCGTAAAATATTATCGTTTAGCGATCACCCATGGATTATCTTTAGATAACTCATTATGTCATTTAAATATTTTTATATGTTTTAAGCTTTTGAAAAAGAATAAAAATATAAGAAAATGTGGCTAGGAGGCAAGAAAACCGAAAATATATAAAACTAAACTTGTTAATTTAATTGTTCTTTTAGTGGTTATTTCATGAATATTTGTACATTAAATTGTTAGTAATAGAAATTGAATAGTCGAATTTATTTACACTATCCGACTGTCTGTTCTCATCTTGGTTAATTCTAAGCTCTAAGTCGGGTCATGATGTACGAAACGAGATATAGCCGGAGCACCACTCGCACTTCGATATAGCCCTAGAAGAGGAAACTTGGAGATGCCAACAGCTGCCCTAACAAAAAACACACTCAAACTGAAAAACCTAAAACACATGAAGCAAATATATAAGACTTATATAATTAAGATTGGGCTCAATGTTGAAATGACACACCAAACCTATGGGAAGGAATCAGATTCTCCTCAAAATCTTTCGCCCTTTCTTCCAATGAATTGGTTTTTCTCCCTTTGCATGCAATCCAAAACACTCCTACCCTCCTTCAAACCTTGATGAAAATCATGAAATATGCTTCATAAAAATAGTTATTAGCAAATCCCTTACTTTTTCTATTCTCCAGCCTTGCAAACATCTTCCAAACAAGTGACTACTTTTGATTTATTTCCATAGAAGAACTACAAGTTTTAGATAGAAAATGCATATTTTTATCAGAAATTGTGATTTAAAAAAAAAGAGGCAAACTTAAAATCAAATTGAATCGGCCAAGTAGCGTGCATGAAAACCATTAAGTTTTCAATGAAATTGTTTAAGAGTTGTGATAGCATATTTGAAGATATATGACGAGCTTTGATTGACAATCTTTGATGATAGATGTTCATCCTCTTCATTGTTTCATCCAATAGATGGATTTAACATTTGTTATTTATTCCTTACAACAAACTTCACGGTAGTTTATCTTCTTCAAGATGGATATCACTAACTTGAAGTATGACCAAAGAATTACAGTTCTTCGTCTAGTAACATTTCAACTCTTAGAAGTAGAGTCCCTTGTAGTCTAATAGAATTGATACATTATGAGATGATTCCTCCTAGTTATGAGTATTTAGTCTATTTGTGCCAAGATAATCATATTTAGTTAGAAACATAATGCGGTTCGCCCTGATTTGTCCTATCATCTTCCACCAGCCGGAACTCCTCCAGCAATCGTTGGAATCCCTTCATTCGGATTGTAGGCCCTCCTCTGCTTTTCCTTGTAGCATAAACTCTCCCTGCATACCTTCCCTTATTCAACTTTGTCGTCAGACTCTCCCTACAACAGAAATCTTCCTTGATGTAGGCCCCCCTTAATTGCATTATCTTTGCAGACCCCTCTTATGTTCATTTATGTCGTCGGAATCTTCTTATCAACAGAACCTCCTCCGTTTAATTCTTCTTGCAGTCTCCTTCATCAAAAATTCCACTTTCCTACAGTAGCAGCCGTCGGACCTGTCTTCCTGCAACAGCAGCAGTCGTCGGACCACTCTTCCTACAACAGCAACAGCAGCCATCGAACCTCTCTATATGTAGCAGCAGCAGTTGATTCCCTTCCTACAACAGCTCTAAATACCCATAGATTTATGACTAAGTACGGAATGAAGACGTCGAGTACTACTCCAGAGGTTGGTTCTGTATCAGAGACCATGAATTCTATCCAAACGGCTTAGAAGCTCTCAACCTTTATCACAAATCATAAATTCAGTGGTCATAACTTCCATCAATGGTCTTAATTTGTGTTTATGTATATCTGTGGGAAAGAAAACAAACAAAATCTCACGAGAGATGGCACAATTTCTAAGTTCACTGACCCTAACCATCGCACATGAAAGATTCATGGCCATATGGTTATGTCTAACTCAAAGACGACTGAGTAGGAGAAATTTTTTTGCTCTGCAAAACACCAAAAAATTTTGCGAGGATGTGAGAGAATCTTATTCTAGCACTGAGAATACTGCATATTGGAAACTTGGAAATGGAAAGAATGATCAAGAGAGCAAGATTGATGTTGCCATCACATCCGAAGGGTCAACTGAACAATTCACCGAGGCAAAACTTAAAGTACTAAAAAAACTCCTTACAAATAATTCAGAACAGCAAACCAGCCACATGACAAACAAAGATAGTATATCTTTCTCACATCTCGCCATTAATGGGAGATTTATACCTTGGATCATAGATTCAGAAATTTTTTATCATATTGACAATCACCCTAAACCCTAAACCCTAAAGAAGGAGAAACATGAAACTGCCCAAATCTTTCAAGTCTTTAATGGCATGATTCAAACTCAATTCCAATACAAAATTCAAATCCTCAAAACTAATAATGCAAATGAATATTTCAACTTTATCCTTGGATCTTATCTTTCAAAAAATGGAATCATTTATGTGAGTACGCATTAATACCAGAACAAAAAGGAATAGTTGAGAGAAAGAATAGGCAATTTCTTGAGGTAGCCCACTCAATGATAATTTATCACCAAGTTCCAAAATATTTTTGGGAGGAGCAGTTTTTATTGCAACATAACTTATCGATCGAATGTCTAGTCATATACTTAATTTTAAAACACCACTTCATATCTTGATGGATACATAACCCCCACATCAAAGCTTTCTCTATTGTACCACTTAAAATATTTTGGTGTCATTTGCTTACACTCATTCCCTAAATAGTACAAAACTTAACCATAAATTTGTCAAGTATATTTTTCTTGTATATGTCTCGAACAAAAATAGATATAAATACTACTCACCCAATACCAAAAAATATTGTAACTTCATTGATGTCACCGCTTTTGAAATCAACCATATTATCCCAAAATCTAATGTTCAATGGGAAGTGCAAATTAACGTCAATTTTGAGATAAACTTGAAGACACCCATACTGCCTCACAAAAAACTCCTCTTCCTGCTCCTCTTCCACCTAACCTTCATATTTATATCCTTGTTGAGGATGTCCAACCAACTCAACCTAAAATCTATAACAAAGAACTTCGTTTGTACACAAAAAGGAAGAAAAAACTTGAGCAAGTAGAAGACAACTTATAAAGACAAAAATGCTCAAATCAAAACACGAGTTCATACCCACCTAAAATTTCAGGTGAGAAGTCTATTACTCATAAGTTATCCCCTTCCTCTTCTAGTGTTGATGACAAGGAAAGATATACAAAATATTAAATTCATGAATAGGTAGCTTATGAGAAGTTATCTTCATCCTATAAAGCTTTTGAATCAAATAATAATGGTGTGCATCTTATTAAATTCATTCATAAAGCTCTTAGAAATTCAGAATGGTGGAAAGCAATTGAAGAAGATACTCAGAGCCTAAAGCATAATAGTACAAAGATCCTTACTAAACTTCCCCAGGATAAGAAGTCATTTGATGCAAATGGGTATTCAACATCAAGTACAAAGCTGATAGTAGTATTGAGAGATTCAAAGCTAAACTGGTTGCAAAAAGTTTCACACGAGTCTATGGAGAATTGACTATGAAGAGACCTTTGCACCCGTTGTCAATTTGAAAACTTTCAGAATTCTACTTTAAGTAGTAGATAATCTACTTTCAGTAGTAGTTAACAAAGAGTGTGGATTGAGCCAACTTGATATAAAAAAAAAATTTTCCAAATGAAGACATTGAAGAAGATGTATATATGGATATACCACCAGAACTTGAGAATGGTTCCAATAAACATCTAGTATGTAAACTCAAGAAGTCTCTCTATGGGCTCAAACAATCACCAAAAGTATTGTTAGAAAGGTTTGCTAAAATTATGAAATCTAATGAATATTCTCAAGAACAAACTGAACATACAACGTTCATAAAGTACACCAAGGGAGTTAAAACTGTTGCATTGCTAGTATATGTGAATGATATGATTCTTATTGGTGATAATGAAAAAGAAATTTTTAAAATCAAAAAAACGCTTATCATTGAGTTTGAAATCAATGACCTGAGAATCATAACATATTTTCTAGGTAGAGAGGTGGCAAGGCCCAGAAAAAACATTGTTATATCATAAAGAAAATACATCTTAAATCTACTAAATAAGACAATAATGACTGAATGCAAATATGCTACTACTCCAGTAGAACCCAACAAGAAGTCTAAAAAGTGAGAAGAAAGTATATATGTGAATAACAGAAAATAATAAATATTGGTAGAAAAACGCATATACATGTCACATATTAGATCGGATATTGCATACCTATCAATATTGCGAGTCAACACATTAATAATTCAAATGAAGAACATTTGAAGGTGGTGTGCGGGATTTTAAAGTTCCTCAAAAAGACTCCGTTAAGGGTTAAATTTTTTAGAAGACTAAAAACAGAGAGATGGAAGTCCACACTGACACAAGTTGGGCTACGGAACTCATCAACAGAAAGTCCACAACAAATTATTGATCTTATGCATGGGGAAATTTGGTTACATGAAAAAGCAAGAAATAAGTTGTCGTTATTAGAAACAATGCAGAATCAAAGTATAAGGCACTCGCATTAAAATTTTGAGAAGGAATATGGATTCAAAAATTATTAAGAGATAGGTTGTATATGTAATCTTATGTTAGAATAATGAAGCTAAGCTAGTACTTTTCCTCCCCAAGCCTGTTTTTCTTCACAAACCTATATATGATAAGTCAACATATTTGGATGATAGGCTGTATATCTAAGTAAAGAATTTACTTCTACATAAAACGTCTTAAATCTGAATATATATATATATATATA
The DNA here is from genome assembly GCA_002079205.1 of Phalaenopsis hybrid cultivar. Taxonomy (NCBI): domain Eukaryota; kingdom Viridiplantae; phylum Streptophyta; class Magnoliopsida; order Asparagales; family Orchidaceae; genus Phalaenopsis; species Phalaenopsis hybrid cultivar. Next base: position 139,273 of record JXCR01127939.1, read on the forward strand.
TTAAAAAGTGAAATGATTTTCAATCTTATTTAAATGAAACTGTCTTCCAGTATTTAACTACTCTATCAAAAAGATTTTGAGATTCTATTCTAATGATAAATCAATTTGTGTAGTATGGCATTGCTCTTGATAGGAAGAAAAGAATAATACAAATAGAAGAATGCATTTTGCCTAATGCATACTGCTGAAGAAGTAATTTCATCCTGATAAGCAAATAAAGCAAGAACAGCTCCTTCCAATTCCCATGAAAGTCGCTCGCATTTAAAAGCCTGGAATATCATCTTTACTTGTCAAAACCAATTATTCTGGCTTTTAAGTGTAATGTGGCGCTATATTAAGCGATGTGACAATAGTACATCGCTTAAAATAGGCTATTGCACATTCAAAGCCCTCATAGACTAAGAGAGATAACTGCATTTTTTCTAGTTTAAATTGATTGTGAATTCTGTGGCTCTATTTTAAATGTGAATCTGGTTATGTGGTGTGGCGTTACTCTAACAAAAGAGAACTAGAAAAGATTATAATATAAGCACACAATATCCATATTGCAGACAATGAAAGCAACTGATGTTATTCCAGGGGAGTATAATGCACCCACAGACAACCGATAGGGAGGTTGTACACAACTATATCCAAATTATACACAATTGCGCACATAGCCATGCATAACCTCCATTTAGTAATACAAAAGTACATCATCTTTTTGTTGTTCCAATGAGCTTATAGCTCATGGACAGGGAAAAAATTTACGTACGATAGAAGTACGCAGCGCTGCGTACGATTTTGATGTTATACCGAGTGTATAAGGGAGTTATATCCGCGGTATAACCACTTGTAACCTCCATGTAACTTTTGTAACCTGCTAATAAATTCTTAATATATGATAACAGAAGCGCAGAACTTATTTGTTAGTTACAAGTAGATTACAGAAGGTTACATAAAGGTTACAAGTAGTTATACCGCGGATATAACCCACTTATAGACTCGGTATAACTTCAAAATCGTACAAAGCGCTGCTTACATCTGTCGTACGCAAATTTTTTTCCCATGGACAGCTATTCCCACGAAGGCCACTACAAACAAGAACCCTATATGCACCGTGTTTGCCCGACAAGTCCCTCGTTGGGCTTCCTAATCTCAAACGCCGAGCTGCAACACTGCTAGCTAGAATCCTGTTACGCTGATAGTAAGAGTACTCCTCTTCTACCTTCCATTTTCCTCCACTTTTTATAGCATAAATCGCTCACAAGTGATATGAACATATGNACGATATCCATATTGTAGACAACGAAAGCAAGTGATGTTATTCCAGGGGAGTATAATGCACCCACAGATAACCGATAGGGAGGTTGTACACAACTATAACCAAATTATACACAATTGCGCACATAGCCATGCATAACCTCCAATTGGTAGTACAAAAGTACATCGTCTTTCTGTTGTTCCAATGAGCTTATAGCTCATGGACAGCTATTCCCACGAAGGCCACTACAAATAAGAACCCTATATGCACCATGTTTGCCCGACAAGTCCCTCGTTAGGCTTCCTAATCTCAAACGCCGAGCTGCAAAACTGCTAGCTAGAATCCTGTTACGCTGATAATAAGAGTACCCCTCTTCTACCTTCCATTTTCCTCCACTTTTTATAGCATAAATCGCTCACAAGTGATATGAACATATGCTAAACATAAATTTATTTGCGTTGTAGCGTTATTCTAGCTTTAAAAAAATAGGAACAGAAGAATGCCTTATCCATGTTGCAAACAACGAAAGCAAGCGATGTCATCCCGATGATCTTATAACGCATCGGCAGCTCCTTCCACAAAGGCCACTTCCATTTAAAATCCTCGTATATACCATCTTCGTTCGCCAAGCTCTTTTCGACCTTCTCTCCAACTTCCACTGCCCGACGCCGCCCGGTAGCTAGGGTGCCAGCAAGCCGATGATCGGAAAGATCCTCTTCGACCTTCCGGTTAGCGGCGGCGGATACAAAAAAGTGTAGCGGCCGCCGTCGANTCCATCTTCGTTCGCCAAGCCCTTTTCGACCCTCTCTCCAACTTCCACTGCCCGACGCCGCCCGGTAGCTAAGGTGCCGGCAAGCCGATGATCGGACAGATCCTCTTCGACCTTCCGGTTGCCGGCGGCGGATACAGAAAAGTGTGGCTGCCTCCGTCGATCGCCGGAGGAGACGGGACGGAGGTAGAGGGTGGAGATTAGGGAGTAGCGGATGAGAAGAGGCGACGGGTGGTTGGAGTGGGGAGAGTGACAGTTACAGAACGAAAGGACGGTGGACATTACTATCCGTTCTCCGGTTCTTCTTCGACTGGTTCCGTAGGCTATCTTTCCGCGACGCAAGGAGAGAAAAATTGGCAGATTATTTGATCATTCAGGCCCTGTTTGATTAACTTGATGGCAACAGAACTATTAGAGTACAAAAATAAATTTAGAAAAAACAATGTTGCAATTTACAAATCAAAACAAAAAAATACAAATACACATAATAATTATGTGGTTCTGTCAATAAACTACATCCACAAACGAAATACACAAATTTTTTATTAAGCAAATCTGTAAGATTACATAGCTATATACATACTGCATAGCAATATAATACTTCGGTCATTTCATGGCAACATCAGACTGCAGCTAATTCCACAATAAACATCCTCTCAACTAACCAGGCTCAATACATAAATCAGAAATAAATACAGTTTTTCGAAAAACATCCTCTCAACTAACAATATCATTCTTTCAAAAGATGAAGTTACAAATCACAAATGAAGAAACACGTCATTCTTTCAAATGAATAAACATTGTAGGTACTCAATCCATCATTCTTGCAGGGGATAATGCTTGGTTCTCCAATCGAAAAATTGAAACTGAAACAAAACTTCATCTAATCAAAAAATTGAAAATAATTGATGAAAATAGTGGATGTGATAGGCCCCAATGCTTGGTTCTCTTCTTGCTATGATAGAGATAAATTGTGCTTTCAATACTCTCCCTCTTCTTAAGAATCAGATATTTGAAAAAGAAGTACAAGTCCCAACAATCCTAGCAAGCCGAGGAAAGCAAAAGACATATTCCCCAATAATTTTAAAAAAACAGCAATTTGAAAGTTTCAACAATTCAGAGCTATGTTGAACCCTAGGTTAGGAGAAAATTCCATTGTAAATGTCTTAACTAAGCATACAATAATATTCACCGTGTTATAATAGAGATAAATTTTGCATTGAATACTCTTCCCAATATTTTGAAACATCCATTTGTAAATTGAAACCCAACAAACCCAGCAAGTCGAGGAAAGCAAAAGACATATTCCCCATATAGTCTTAAGAACAACAAATTGAAACCTTCCAGAATTCATTGCCTGCATAAAATACCATTGTAAATGTCATATATAACAATTCCAACAATCCCAGCAAGCCAGGGAAAGCAAATATTGAATCTGAAATACCAATTCAATTATTAAATACTCTTCCCCATATAGTTTTAAAAAACAGCACTTCACATAAATGTTTAGCATTCTGCCTATTACCCGAGGAACAACTATTTGAACATTTAAATCAGAAGTAACAATTCTGATTCCCAATAATATTGAATAGATCTTCCTTCAAAGAAACAATTTAAGAAGTTTGAAAAGAAATTTAGCATCACTTCAAAGGATGAGATGTTTGAAAAGAAATAGTTTGAGAATTTTAGCATTTTGCCAATCACTCAAATGTGTTTTTAGATGAAGGGCCTCCTTCAAAGAAACACCTTTGCATGGCTAATTCACCTAAATGTTTTTCGTTTTCTGCAAAGGTGAATCTAACTGATCTGTGTTGCAAGACACCATTGTTCTTTCAGGACACCATTGCATGACATAGATCGTCAGCAAAAAAAAATATTGCCAGCAAGAAAAAAAATATTGAATGTGTGCAGCAACACAGATCACATCAATGCCTAGTGCATTCCAAAATAATCCAATGCATTCTGAAATAACCCAGCAAAAGTTCTCCCTATTTTACAGCATCAATCGAATATTGCAAAAAAGTGAGAAAGACGAACATTCGTCACGGATCGAGCCATAAAACAAACCATAAAGCATAGCAGCACATAGATCTCACTAAAGAAACAATCGAAATGATGTTCACGAGGGAGGAGAACGTGGAGGGAGAGGGCGAGGGAAAGCGCGAGAGAGATCACCCAAGGGCACAAAATGAATTCTTTCCCTAAATGCCAGCCGTGAATGTCAAATGCACCAATGCCCCCGCGTCATTTCCTTAGCACGAAATGAAATGAGATAATTCGTTGCGGCATGACAACGCCCTCTCAACGCATTTTCCAAACGGTACAGCGGCGTTTTCAAAACGCCGCCTCACCAAATAATAGTGGGTCCCATTTTTTTTATTTTTTAAGTTTTTTATTGAACACTTGACGCAATTTGCGTCCGATATCCGGCTCGAAGGACAGAGCTATTGGACTAGGTCTCGCGGCATAACACTGAGTTAAACTATCTTTTAAAGTACACTGGTCTTATGTATTTACATATCTAACACCAAAATTTTTATATTTATAAATACATCATTTACATTTGTATGAAAAGTTTCATTTCTACTTTAGAAAATGATAATAACAATATTTGATATTAAATATTAGAATGTTATGCACGTACACTTAAGAATTTCAATGTGAGATATTTAAATACATAAATCTTGTGTACTATCTTTGTAAATGTCCTTTATTTAAATACTCATAAGAATAATATATCAATCATTTTATATATAGTATAGAAAGATTAGATTTCATATTTTCATTCAATTTATTATTTCATCTATGTATGCCCATAATTGTTAGCATGATCTCAGAGGAATCTCATGGCCCCAAAGACGTGTTCTCAAAGATGGTCCACTAAAAGTCAATGATCACGTCAACTTGAACCCGTGAAATCTAATGTCTAACTAGAGCTTATGTAAGAAAGTGTACGGGACTTAATGAAAAATCCCTTAGGACAAGATCCAGGGAATATCCCCCGAGACAGAAGAATCATTTAGCTCCTCAAGATAACACCACAAAATCATCTTAAGGCTAGATCCTAGGGTATCTAGAGAAGGGAAAAGAAGACCTAAAAAATGAGGTAAACAAAGGTTTTGGAATGCATTGGCGTAGTCATTTTTTGCTTACAACGTCCAACAATTTTACGTACACACTAATTTTTTTCTTTTCATTATTGAAATTTTACTATAAGAAACTCAACTTTCATCCTCCACATAACCAACTAAAAAAGTTGATAATCATCCGTTCATTCAACCAGTTGCAATCCTCCAGTCTTGTTAGCACCTTTAGAACTTGATCTCTGCAAAACAATTGCTCATATAATGGGAAGGCTTACTAATGAAAGATTCAACTTGAGTACCTCTTGATGATTTTCGCAAAGACTTACCCCAGCTTTAACTTTGAAGACAATGCCTTCTTTAAGGGGGAGGAGTTGATATGAACACAAATAATATTCAACCCACTCGACTCGAAAANGGGGACGAGTAGTTGGAGTGGGGAGAGTGACAGTTACAGAACGAAAGGACGGTAGACATTACTGTCGCGCTCTCCGGTTCTTCTTCGACTGGTTGCGTACGTTATCTTTCGGCGACGCAACCAGTGAATATATTATTTTGATAATTAGATTATTAAAATAATCTCTTCTAGATGGCTTATTCAGAATTTATGAAACTAAAGTTATTATTGTATAAATAATCATTCTACCCCTATTTGATTAAGGCTCTATTTGGCGCAGCTGCAGCTTTTCAGCTGCAGCTGCGCTGCGAAAAGCTGCAGCTGCGCTGCCCAAGGAAGCTGTTGTGGGGAAGCTGTTGCGGGGAAGCTGACTGGTTGTTTGTTGCAGCTGTGTAAAAACAGTTGTATGACAGCTTTTTCTGGAAAAATAACAATTTTGCCCCTGTTTCTGGAAAAATAACAATTTTGGAACAAAGCAATGATAGTCTTATATATGATACAACAGAAACAAAAATTATAACAAATTTTAACACTACAACAGACCAAATGACTATATGGACTCTCTCATTTGTTAGTTACCAAATTCTAATGAAGGAATGTTGTTTTAAATTCTATTTCTTTTTGGTTTTCCGCTTGATATTGTGTTAATATCTACTCTTCTAGATAGTATTGTTTGAATGTCCCAATTGCATGATATTTATCATATATTTCTTGATCTTTGTCCAGGTTTATAAATCTATGCTATTCACATCTATTTATTCTCTACCTTACCAAGAAAATTCGTGTGGTCGGATCACTTCAACATTCATTTGGAGTCAAGGAAATCCTTTTAATCGAATCAATTTAATTACTTTTTAGCAAACAACCTTCAATGAACTCAACTTGGTAAAAATTGGAGTCAAAGGAAATCCTTTTAATCAAAGAATCTGCATCAGATTTCTCAATGAATTACTATAACTAGAGTTCAAATGAGTTTCTTCTCAAGATCAAAACTCAGAAAGATAACCTTTATGATTCTTTTAGCAGGGGATCCCAGGCAAAAATGGCAGATAGAGCTATTGCAATATCAGCAAGCGTGGACAAGAAGATGATAATGATCAACTCCTTGTCCATATGGTTATGCTGAGAGTTCATAATTGCCTGGCTCAGAACAAACTCGAGTGAAAATACAATAGAATTTATTATAAATGACATGAATGGATCAAAGATCGAGTGAAAATAACAGCTCAGAAATGACAAAATCTTTTTTTTTTTTCAAAACAAAATCCCTAATTTAGCAAAAAGCTGAGAACCTTTTAGCTAAGAGCCTTTTAGCTGAGAATATGGGGGAAACCATTAAAGAAGTAATCTTTAAGGGGTTTCGGTGAGTACTTGATGGAGGTTGTCACAAGAGCAGGAAGAGCAGAACTTGCTTACAATTGCCGAGGAACTACTCTGCCACTGTTGAGAAATGGGAAGAGGAAGAAGAGAACAGCGGCTTTTGTGGGTCTTAACTCTCTCTTGTTTGCTCCCTTGCCACCGCGAGCCACCCAATCCTCTCCGACGAGGTCCGACGTGAGGCCCATTCATAGCCGCTAGCTTTTGACGACCGCCGAGATGAACACTACCACATCTCATCGGTGAAGATCAGAGAGCAGGAGGATCTGAATCGATCATCTTCACTGCGTTGTTAATCCTTGCTTCTCTTCTCGAGGGTACGCGAGTAATACTTAGGCAAACGAACGCGGGCCGCGGGGTCGATCCCGCGCCCGGTGTTTTCGTTAAAATGTCAAAATTGTCGCCGCGATGTGTTGCCACCGCTGCCTCAAACGGCGCAGAAATGCGTCCGCGTGTCGCGCCACGCCTCCGCAGCTCCCCCAAACGAGCCCTAAATTGATCGTAACAAAACTATTTGAGTACATAAATAAATAAAATAGAACGCCAAAAACAATGTTGCAATTTACAAATCAAAACAAAAAAAATACAAGTACACAATAATTATGTGATCTGGTCAATAAACTACATCCATAAAAGAAATCCACAATTTTTTTATTGAGCAAATCTGTAAGATTGCATAGCTATATACATACTGCATAGCAATATAATACTTCCCTCATTTCATGTCAACATCATACTGCAGTTAATTCCACAAAAAACATCCTCTCAACTAACAAGCCTCAATACATAAATTTGAAATAAAGACAGTTTTTCAAAAAACATCCTCTCAACTAATCATGTCATCCTTTCAAAAGATGAAATTGCAAATCACAAATGAAGAAACATGTCATTCGTTCAAATGAATAAACATTGCAGGTACCCAATCCATCATTCTTGCAGGGGACAATGCTTGGTTCTCTCATCGAAAAATTTAAACTGAAACAGAACTTCATCTAATCAAAAAATTTAAAATAATTGAAGAAAATAGTGGATGTGATAGGCCCCAATGCTTGGTTCTCTTCTTGCTATGATAGAGATAAATTGTGCTTTCAATACTTCCTCTTTTCTTAAGAATCATGCATTTGAAAAAGAAGTACAAGTCCCAACAATCCTAGCAAGCCGAGGAAAGCAAAAGACATATTCCCCAAGAATTTTTTAAAAACAGCAATTTGAAATTATTTTACAATTCAGAGCTATGCTGAACTCTAGGTTATGAGAAAATTCCATTGTAAATGTCTTAACTAAGCACACAATAATATCTACCCTGTTATAACAGAGATAAATTTTGCATTGAATACACTTCCCAATATTTTGAAACATTCATTTGTAAATTGAAACCTAACAAACCCAGCAAGCTGAATTCAGTGCTCTTCAAAATTGAAACATTCCAAAAATGAGCAAGAAGTACAACAAACCCAGCAAACCAAGGAAAGCAAAAGACATATTCCCCATATAGATTTAAGAACAACAAATTGAAACCTTTCAGAATTCATTGCTTTGCAGAAAATACCATTGTAAATGCCATATATAACAATTTCAACAATCTCAGCAAGCCGAGGAAGCAAATATTGAATCAGAAATACCAAGTCAATTATTGAATACTCTTCCACATATAGTTTTAAAAAACAACACTTCACATAAATGTTTAGCATTCTGCCACCCGAGGAACAACTATTTGAACATTTGAATCAAAAATAACAATTTTGATTCCCAACAATATTGAACAGCTCTTCCTTCAAAGAAACGGTCTGAGAAGTTTGAAAAGAAATTTAGCATCACTTCAAAGGATGAGATGTTTGAAAAGAAATAGTTTGAGAAGTTCAGCATTATGCCAATCAATCAAATGTGTTTTCAGATGAAAGGTCTCCTTCAAAGAAACATCTTTGCATGGCTAATTCACCTAAATGTTTTTCGTTTTCTACAAAGGTGAATCTAACTGATCTGTGTTGCAAGATGCCATTGTTCTTTCAGGACACCATTGCAGGACACAGATCTCCAGCCAAAAAAAAATCGAATGTTCGCAGCAACACAGATCACATCAATTTCTAATGCATTCCAAAATAATCCAATGCATTCTGAAATAACCCAGCAAATTTCTCATCAAAAGAACCCTATTTTACAGCATCGACCGAATATTGCAATAAAGTGAGAAAGACGAACATTCGTCACGGATCAAGCCATAAAACGAACCATAAAGCATAGCAGCACATAGATCTCATTAAAGGAACAATCGAAATGATGTTTGCGAGAGAGGAGAACGGGGAGGGAGAGGGCGAGGGAGAGCGCAAGAGAGATCACCCAAGGGCACGAGGAATTTTTCCCTAAATGTCAGCCGTGAATGTTGAACGCACCAATGCCCCCGCGTCATTTCCCTAGTACGAAATGAAAAGAGAGAATTCATTGCGGCACGACAACGCCCGCTCAACGCATTTTCCAAACGGTACAATGGTGTTTTCAAAAAGCCGCCGCACCACATAAGTGACCGACTTTTTGCGTAAACCAACAATTACAAGAATTTGATGACACTACTAGAAGATTTAAATTTCAGCAACGATGCAAAAAACTTGACTGCGACTTTATATATATATGTTTGATTTAATAAAGATGTATAGATATANTCAAATCATAGGATAGACTGGGAACCTACTGAGGTTCGCCTCAGGATCTGTGGCTTCCCCCAGTTTCTCTTCATTTGGATTCCTTAACAATGTTCCAGATTTGAGTTTTTCCCCCTTCACACATCTTTGTCCGATTTCGTTGTAAAGTCTTATCCTTTTGACTTCTTTGAAAACATTATTCTCTGATTTTTATCGAGAGTTTTCTTAGGTGACCTAGGTCATTTCAGATGTAATTAACTATAGGGGCTCGCCCTTATAGGAAGTTTTTCCGAACTCAGCTTAAAATAAACTCTATTTAATTATTTGTATTAAATAATGGAACTTGTCGGCAAATAAAATGGTTTCGCAAACCCAAACGGATGTCATATGTTTTTCCTAGTTTATTTAATTGAGCTTCATCCTCAAGTCTTGTGTTTATCCCTCGGGATAGATACAGGATTTGAGGTAGAATGCTCTTTCATTTAAACTGCGAAAAATATGAGGTCAGTTTGATTTCATATTTTTCTAAAATTACATATATATATATATATATA
>JXCR01127939.1:151467-163264 GCA_002079205.1 Phalaenopsis hybrid cultivar
AGCATGCTTCTCTTCGACATACCGATGCCTCTACCGAGAAGCTCCATCTTAAGGCATCAACGTCGAAAAAGAGGGTGTGGGTACCTAAGGTTGCTGCACCAGTGCCTTCTGTTAAGCCCGTGAGGCAGACTTGTGGAATAAAGCAGAGATCTGAAATATCCAGCATTGTCACAACAGTTGATAGTGGAGTGAATGAGCAAGTAGAGGATGCTCAGCAGAATCCTCCAGATCTCAAGACAATACGAGAATCAGTAATCGAATAAAAGGTTAAGAAACTGAGAACCGAGATTTCTGAGTTAGCCAGAAAGCACGGAGTCCTCATGGATGATGAAAATGGAGAATTTGAAGATTACCTCGAGGAAGATTTCATGGACGTTCATATCATCGAAACTAGAGCTACTTCATCTGTGCGCGATGCCCAACCGCTTGTGGAAGGGAACGTCGTGGATGAGCTGCGTAGGGCTATCTTCCTGAAACACAAAGAAATCAACCAAATGAAGAAAAGAATGGAGGAGATGGCTGCCGCAATGACTGCAACTCAGGGACAGTCTCAACCACAACAGGTAGCCTCTCCAGAAGTTAATCAACCAGAAATTGTACAGATCGTAGATGAGAGGAGGGAAGTTGTCTCAGCTAACAGAGATGATCAGCAAAAGAGAGACTCTGCTCAAAGAGTCATTCCAAAGAGGGAGTTTAAACAGATGGTGGAGCAGGTTCGGGAGGTCTAAACCCAGTCTAAGGGTGGTGCATTGGTTTTAAAGGGTAGACCCTACCCGGAGGAATTCGATGCTGTACCCTACCCTAAAGGTTTTGTGTCACCGAACTATAAGATGTTTGACGGGACTGGAAATCCCAGGCAGCATATAGCACATTTTCGAGCAAGTTGTGGCAACATCGGAGGTAGTGAAGCATTGTTTTTCCGTCAGTTTGTCAGCAACTTATCAGGGATAACTTTTGATTGGTATGCCGAGTTGCCCAACGGATCAGTGAAAACATTCTCCGAGTTAGAACAGTTGTTCGTGAAGAGATTTGCTGGAGCACAACACCACGTTTCTATTGGAGATCTTGTGACAAAAAAGTAAAAATCTAACGAGACTTTAGTGGACTATATTTTGAGGTGGAGAAACCTTAGCATGAAGTGTGAACCCCAGCTACAAGAACATCATGAAATTGAGATCTTGCTCAAGAGCATACATGGGTCAGTAGCTTTCATGCTCAAATGACTCACCATCAAATCATTCGAAAAGCTACTCAGCAAAGCTAGCAATCTGCAAGAAGAAGTCAAGCATATGGATTCTCATGAGAAGGCCGATAAGTCCAGAGTAGCCAGGATGTTCGAAAAGAAGTCCGGAACAGTAGCAATGGTCGATAAAGGAAAGCAGCCAATGAAGATTCAGATCGAGCAGTCTCATCAGAGTTCCGCACAGACGTCACAGCATGTCTAGTCGCAGCATCAGCAGGTTCAGCAGTCTGGTCAGCAGTCGTACCAAAGGGGATCGTACAGAGCAGATGGTAGACAGGGTTCGTCCTTTGCAGAGCGTATGAGCAAGGTATATTCTTTCAAGGACGAAGCCGTGTCAAAGGTGTTCAGAAGTTTAATGAAGAAGCCAGAGTTCAAATTGCCAGAGCCAAAGAAACCGGAAGATGCTGATAAGAAAAATCAACCTAACTACTGTCCGTACCACAGACTCATCGGACACACCATAGAAGGATGTTTCAGTTTTAAGGATTAGCTTGAGAGGAATCTCAAAGAAGGGAATATAACGATTCCGGAAAGAATATTTAAGAGAACCTGAAAAAGATTCTATAAATATGATTTTGGTTGAGTCAAACGCTCCGATAGATCCGTATGCAGATGAGAATGGTTGGAAGACAGCTTGGAGCAGATCATCCAAGAAGATATTTGACCAGATTCAGATCGCGTCAGCACAAGCCGCCATTAAGAATCTTCAGCTTACCAACCCAAAGATGGAGATTACGCCAGAGAAGAAGAGAGACGAGATCGTGCACGAGATGAAGACCGATAGCGCGAGGGGTAGGATAGGGGCTGCCTCTGTTAGATTTGTTGTTTCGGATTCGAGGGAGAAATTCCCCGAACCATTGACTGTGTATGACTACCTCTTTGCCCCTGTGGGGTCTTTTGAATATAACGATTACGATTTCGGCTACGTTTTGACTGTTTCTAGCGATTTCGTGATTGTTAACGACCAATCTAACCTCGATTTCGATTCCCAAAATGATCCTCAAATCATACTTAAGTCCGATGAACGTGTTAACGGAAACGACGGAGAGATTGACAACACCGGTTATTACAGTTCTGGGAGTGAGGAGCCAGTCCTCGAGTGTCAAGGAACACCAGTAGCAATCAATTTGGACTTTTTAGATTCAGAATTGACACCAGAAGAATCGATTACAACGCCACAAGAGAAAGAGATTACAAAAGTATATTTGAGAAGAGGAAAAGTATTACCCTCAGGGACATCTCTAATGGAAAAAGGGAAGCAAGCAGTTGCTTCAAACGAGCCACCTCCAGCAATGGAAGAGGAAACCGGAAGTCCAAGTAAAGTGGATTACAACTTACTAGCACGTCTGAGGAAGTTACCAGTCAAACTAAGTATTTTCGATGCTCTGATCCTGTCAAAGGAGATGAGAAAATCTCTGGTCAAGGCTCGACTTGATCCGGAAATTTGCTTAGCTCAGTTGGCTAGCACGTCCTCGGATGAGATTTGTTCGTTGAAGGATCAGCCTGGAGTAACTTTCACAGATCAGGATTTGTTGTTGGGTACTATTGACCACAATAGACCACTCTACATTTCAATCAACATCGGCAGGTTTGTGTTATCCAGAATTTTGGTAGATCCGGGAGCATCACTCAACTTGATGAGTCTACGGACTTTAGCATATTTGGACTTCGACGTTCAGGAGCTCATCCCCGATAAAATGATGTTAAGAGGATTCAATCAGAAAGGAGAAAGAGCTCTTAGGTCGATTACACTACTAATGAAAGTAGGAGAGCTAGTAACAACCGCTAAATTTCATATCATCGACGTGGAAACTTCGTTCAACGCTTTGCTCGGTCGACTGTGGATTCACGAGCATAACATGGTTCTGTCATCTCTACATCAGTGCATCAAGTATTTTAAAGAATGACAAGAGAATTGCATCAAAGGGGATTTACAACCGTTTTCGATTCATGAAGTAGGCATCCACGAAGACGCCGCCTACTATGTTCCTCCGAAGAAGACGGTCTTTTCTCGATAAGTTGTGCCACATAAGACTGAAGATTCAAAGGTGTCACAAGAGCAAGATTATTCAGCTCCACTTCAACAATTCACTGCCACTCCTCCGCAACGAGTTGGTAGGGGTTCTTCTACTCCATGGACCCGAGAACGAGGCCGGGGACAGGGGCGAGGAAGAGCCAGCACGACTGTTGAATAGACTAAGCCGACCATCAGCATTGATATGGAAGAAAGTTCTGACGAAGAAAATTCGGATGAAGAAGCGATGATGATAAAATGAAAGAAGCCACAATTTGAAGTTTCTTTGGAAGACGTCGAGAAAAGTGAATATGAGTCGATGTATGATCGGATTAACCACTACGTGCATGTCATGACTCTTACTCTGATTTACCCTCAAAAGATCGAGAGTTTAGATGTCAAGGAAGTCCGGAGTGTTAGTTTCAAACCGATCAAGTTTTACCGTGCTTCTCCTTCTCCTACTTTGAAAAATCATGTAAATTTGGAAGAGGACGATGCTAATGAATTGATGGAACTACCATTTGGTTACTTTTCTCCTTGTGTACAAAAGTTAATTCAACAGGGATATGTACCGAAGCAAATGCAGAAGGATAAGCTAGAACTCTTTGAGAAATTATGAAATGTTAAAGGTCGAACTCTCAATTCAAAGGAAGGTCTCGGGTTTGGTACGATAGGACCGGTCGATGATTCGGAATTTTGCATGGTTGTTACTAGCGGGTTGGGGGAGGGTTGCCTCGAAGTGGAAGATGACTTTGAAGACTCACCAATAGACGACGCTCCACCAGAATTGGAGGAAGAAATCAAGTCAACATTCAATGAATTAAGGGAAGTTAACCTCGGGACTGAGGAGAAGCCCCGACCCACCTTTATAAGTTCCCTGCTCAGCAAGGAGGAAGCTACGGATTTGATCAAGTTATTGTTAGAATACAAGGATTGCTTCGCTTGGAGCTATGATGAAATGTCAGGATTATCTTCAGAGGTAGCAGTTCATAGGCTGGGAGTGGATAAGAGTATGACCCCAGTAAAGCAGGCTCCCAGGAGAATGCGACTCGAAATTGAGCAGCAAGTCATCGCCGAGGTGAAGAAGTTGATAGACGCTAACTTTGTGCGGGAGGAGCAGTATCCCACGTGGCTAGCCAACGTTGTGCCAGTTAAGAAGAAGAATGGACAAATTCGAGTATGTGTTGACTTTAGAGACTTAAATAAAGTGTGTCCGAATGTTGAGTTTCCACTACCGATCCCAGAGTTAATGGTGGACATTGCGTCAACACATGAGATTTTCTCATTTATGGATGGATCGTCAGGTTATAATCAAATTAATATGGCTCCAGGAGACGCAGCACTTACAGCTTTCAGGACGTCTATTGGAATTTTTTGCTACACAGTGATGTCATTCGGGCTGAAGAACGCTGGAGCAACTTATCAACGAGCTATGACGAGGATCTTTGATTACCTCATCCACAACCAAGTGGAGTGTTACGTGGATGACTTGGTCGTCAAAAGCAAGCAGCGAATAAGTCACAAGTATGATTTGAGGATCGTGTTTGAACGATTACGACAATATAATCTTAAAATGAATCCCTTGAAATGCGCCTTCGGTGTCACCTTCGGGAAATTTTTTGGATTCGTTGTCCGTTATCGGGGAATCGAGATCGATCCAGATAAGATTAAAGCCATCTTGGAAATGCCTCCTCCCAAAACCTTGAAACAACTACGTTCTGGATAAGATTAAAGCTATCTTGGAAATGCCTCCCCCTAAAATCTTGAAACAGCTACGTTCCTTTCAAGGGAAATTGGCATATCTAAGGCGCTTTATTTCTAATCTTTCAGGTAGGTGTCAGCCCTTTTTTGCATTAATTAAAAAGGACGCCAAATTCGTTTGGGAAGATAAATGTCAGCGGGCTTTTGAGGACGTTAAACTATATTTAATGATACCTCCTGTTTTGGCAGCCCTTATCCCGGGAAAACCGTTGATACTTTATATCGCGGCCTTAAACGACTCTCTCGAAGCCCTGTTGGCTCAGGTCAATGACGAGGGTAAGGAAAACGCACTCTACTACTTGAGTCGACGTCTAATACCGACGGAGGTAAAGTATCCGCCTATTGAGAAGCATTGCCTAGCTTTAATTTTCGCCGCCCAGAAGCTTAGACATTACATGCTTTCTCATAGAATCGCCCTTATTTCGAAAGTTAATCTGTTGCAATATTTGATGACCCGACCAACACTTTCTGGACGTTTAGCAAGGTGGT
This sequence comes from Phalaenopsis hybrid cultivar, assembly GCA_002079205.1. Lineage (NCBI taxonomy): Eukaryota > Viridiplantae > Streptophyta > Magnoliopsida > Asparagales > Orchidaceae > Phalaenopsis > Phalaenopsis hybrid cultivar. The sequence continues at coordinate 156,975 of JXCR01127939.1, forward strand.
CGATGATTTTATTGCAATTCAATATAACTTTCGTTCCCCTTTGCACTATCAAGGGACAGATTTTAGCAGATTTCCTTGCAGCACACCCACTCCCAGCTGGGTCCCCTCTCGATGATGNCCTACCAGATGAACGGATACTACAAGTGGAACAGTCCAGTACTCGACGTTGGGAAATGTATTTCGATGGGGCTTCGTCAGCCAGGAAGGATAAAGGATTACAAACGGTCATACCGTGTAAAGCAGGAATTGGTTTGATTTTCGTCACGTCGGACCAGAGAATGTTAAGATTTTCTTACCACTTGACAGAGCCATGCACGAATAATGAAGCAGAGTATGAAGCCTTGATTACTGGATTGGATTTGATAATCTCGATGGATATAACGGACATTGCTATTTATGGCGATTCACAACTCGTTATTCAACAGGTTGTCGGACAGTATAGGATCTTGAAGCCGAGATTAGCAGAATAACATCAGTATGCGATGAAGTTGTTTTGATGGATATAACAGACATTGCTATTTATGGCGATTCACAACTCGTCATTCAACAGGTCGTCGACCGAGATTAGCAGAGTACCATCAGTATGCGATGACGTTGTTGGAACAGATTCCTAGCGTAGCTTTGTACCGGATTCCTCGAGGAGACAACGCTCAGGCCGACGCTCTAGCGAAACTTGCTAAGGAAATGGCGTGTCCACCGAAGGATTCCGTTGACATTACGGTACAGGGACGTCAGATTTTGTCACAGATCGACATCGACAATTTGCACAGGCTCGGAAAGGAAGAAGAAATAGTAGCTACAGTGGCAGACAATCTCGAAGACTGGCGCAGGCCTTTGAAAGAGTATTTGCAAACAGGAAAATTGCCAGAAGATAAGTCAACTGCATATCATATCACGAAAAGAGCCTTGTCGTATGCCTTGGTAGATAATGTCCACTACAGAAGATCGTTTGATCAGATGTGGCTGAGATGCCTGAGCACAGCCGAAGCGCAGGGTATTGTCAAAGAGGTACACGCCGGATTGTGTGGAGCGCACCAGTCAGGGCCGAAAATGAAAATGAAGATTAAGAGACTTAGATACTATTGGCCAGCAATGTTAACAGATTGTATGGACACCGCTAGAAGGTGTCAGCTGTGCCAAGTGCACGAAGTGGTCTTGCACCAACCTCCGAATGTGTTACACCCGACCGTCGCTTCGTGGTCATTCGAGTGTTGGGGCACGGATATAGTGGGTCCGATAGACCCTCCGTCTTCAAAGGGGCATAGATTCATTCTCGCAGCTATAGATTACTTCTCCAAATGGGCAGAGGCGGTACCGTTACGTGAAGTTACAGCGCAACACGTTCTCCAGTTTTTTAAGAGTCAGAATGTTTACCGCTTTGGTGTTCCGCGCAGAGTGATTTCCGATAACGGGTCAGCATTTAAAAGTACTAAGATCAATAACTTCGTCGGACGACATGGAATAGATTGGAGATACTCCACGATTTATTATCCCAGAGCGAATGGTTTGGCTGAGGCCTTCAATAAGACGCTCGTGCAGATTTTGAAGAAGACATTGGACGAGAACAAGAGAGGTTGGCATGAGAAGTTGTTAGAAGCTTTGTGGGCCTACCGGACGACATTCAGAACTCCCACCCAGTGTACACCGTATGCGCTCATCTATGGATCCGAGACCGTACTTCCGTTGGAGGTTCAACTACCGTCTCTTAGAATAGCCGTCGCTAATCAGATTACAAGAGAAGACAGCGCCAAACTCAGACTTGCAGAGTTGGAGAGTCTCGAAGGAAAACGATTAGAAGCGCAGCAGAATCTAGAACTTTATCAAGCGAGGATGGCGCACGCTCACGACAAGCTGGTCCGCACTAGAACGTTCAAAATTTGTGATCTCGTACTTGTTCTCAAGAGACCTATTCTTGCACACCGCAAGATAGGTGGAAAGTTTGAACCGACTTGGGAGGGATCATTTGTCGTGGAAAAGGTCTATTCAGGAGGATCTTACCAGCTAGTGGACTTTCGAGGCGAAAGGCCATGTTGCCGGTCAATGGACGATACTTGAAGCCTATTATGCAGCTTGACGTTCCCCGGAGTGAAACTCCGGAAATAATGTTGGGTCTGAGGAGTGGTTGTTCGGCTAGTGTCTGTGACTGGGTCCCAAAATTTTGTAATAAAATTAATCTTAATGAAGATGAAAATTTGAATTTGCACTTATAGGTTCCTCACTTTCGTTCTAAATTTCACCAATTTAAATTAAAAAAAAATTTGTTTGCACATTTATAATTCTAAAATCTACTTAATAATACTCTGTTGTTCTTGTTCGTTTTGGATTTCAGCGCGTTGATGTTTTCCTGTATTTTTGCAGGAAAATGTCAAGTCCGAAGCTGATATTCTCTTTTAAAGACGGCTTAAATCTCGCACTGAATAAAGAAAAGGCAGCTCAGGGTGGCGTAGTGAACTTTGACTTGGACTACAGTCAGGTCAACGTTGAGTACGAGGGTCCTCTGATGGACATCGTCAGCCCCCAAGAGACAGAAGGGCTACCGTCGCCACTCAAAATCGGTGTCAGGGAAGACTCCTCACCAAAGAGACAGAAAGTGGAAAGGATACAGTATCCAATAGAAGGGACTAGCAGTCGATGATCACCACACCGACGGGAGGCTTGGTCGGTGCTTTTGCTAATAGAGTTCCTAACGCGCCACTGAGAAGGACACAGCGTCGAAATGTCAATCGCCGAAAACACAGAGCCTTCGTTCGCCTGGAAAGGAGACGTACAAGGGAGGCAGAAGCAGCACTTACCCCGATTCCTGAGGAGAGGGTCTACGACCATAGCCCAAGGGAGACTTCCACTAGTCCGCCAGTAGTCGGAGGCGAAGCAGGGCTTGGTGCAGAGTCTACACAGTCAGAGGTTCCCGATGAGCTTTGCCCGGGATGTCCAATGTGCAATGTAGAGATCCCGAGGCGGACGTCAGCAGCCGGGGCATTTACAGAATGCCCTGAGTGTAATGTTCTACACCTGGAGCGCTACGGGACATTCGAGGAATACACTGTTGCGAGTATGATATTAAGAAATGTCGAACATCCGGAAGTCGAGCCGTACGTCCCAAGGTTTGCTGAGACGCCGCAGTTCTGAATAGGGGAGCAGCCCCGACACGTACAAAGGATTCCTGCAATAGAGCTTGAAAGAATCAGCAGAGTCAGAAGACAAGAATTTGAATTCTACGAGGAGATCCGAGGAAAGTCTGTCAACATCTTGGAGGGTTTGGAGTTACATACAGGAGTTTTCTCAGAAAGAGATGAGAGGAGAATTCTAGACTGCGTGTTTGACTTGCGAGACAGAGGTCGTGCCGGATTATTGATGAAGAAGACGTACTCAGAGCCGCAGAAATGGATGAAGGGCAAAGGGCGCATTACGATTCAATGTGGTTGCTGCTACAACTTCACGAGGGATAGACTGGGGAATCCCCCAAGTATCTTAAGATACGACGAGGTGGATCCTTTGCCTTTCGAGATAAAAAGGATGATCAAAAGAATGGTAAAGTGGAGCATACTGTCTGCGGATTGCATCCCGAATAGTTGTATTATTAACATCTATGAGGGAGACTGCATTCCGCCCCACATAGATCACCACGATTTTGTCAGACCTTTCTGTACAGTGTCCTTCATGAGCAAGAGCAACATTCTATTTGGAAGAGAAATCGACATTGTAGGACCTAGAGAATTCAGAGGATCGGTCGAGATTCCGCTGCCAGTGGGTTCAGTTCTGATTTTGAAAGAAAATAGAGCAGACTTGGCGATGCATTGCATCCCAGGAGTGCTGCATCGCAGAGTTTCTGTTACTCTAAGAAGGATGGACGATAACAAGGTGCCACACGGGTTTCGGTCAGATGTGGAATTGGAAGAACTACACCCGTACTAGTTGTGATATGGTTGTACCTCTAAGTATACGCGAAACGATTCTTATCCCGAAGCGTGGCTTAGAAGGTTAGTTTGATCACGAGCTGGCATCGAAAGATGGACAGATACTTGCTACCTTTTTGCACGACGTCAAAACGGAAGTGATATGATATGTGATACTACAGTTCTTGCATGGATGTACTCAGCATGCTGTTTTGGGCAGTTTCAGCATATGATCAGTTGTATTACATGATTTGGAAGAAGATTCAATGAAGCTTGTTTTGAATTTCAACATGTCTGTTGAGTTGTCTTTCTGTGTGCATGATGAAAAGCCGCATGACCACACGGTGGTTCTGACTTATAACGAACAAAGAACGACATGAAGAAAATTTAATTATATAAGTGAAATCCAGAGCTAATAATATATTATGATAATAAAGTCTATAAAATGATAAAAAATGGTAACAAAATCTTTCACGTTTCCCTCACGCTCCACATCCTCATTTCACAGAATTCTGCATGTCTTCTTCGCGTTCCACATCTTCACTTCACAAAATCTTTCACGTTTCACTCACGTTCTGCATTCTTCACATACGTTCTACATCTTCACTTCACAAAATCTTTCACGTTTCACTCACATTCTGCATCCTCCACATACTTTTCGCGTCTTTCTCACTTCACAAAACCCTCCGCGATCCTCACAATCACTACTCACATTTCCTCTTTCGGGACCGTAGGCCTGTGCCCTACTCCCACTGATATTCTTCGGGATCGTAGACTTGTGTTCTACTCCCTCGGGACTGTAGGCATGTGCCCTACTCCCACCGATATTCTTCGGGATCGTAGACCTGTGTTCTACTCCCTCGGGACCGTAGGCCTGTGCCCTACTCCCACCGAATCCCTCCGGGATCGTAGACATGTGTTCTACTCCCTCGGAATCGTAAGCTTGTGCCCTACTCCCACCGATATATCCCACCGATATACTCCGGGATCGTAGACCTGTGTTATACTCCATCGGGACCGTAGGTCTGTGCCCTACTCCCACCGATACTCTCCAGGATCGTAGACCTGTGTTCTACTCCCTCGGGACCGTAGGCCTGTGCCCTACTCCCACCGATATTCTCCGGGATCGTAGACCTGTGTTCTACTCCCTCGGGACCGTAGGCCTGTGCCCTACTCCCACCGATATTCTCCGGGATCGTAGACCTGTGTTCTACTCCCTCAGGACCGTAGGCATGTGTCCTACTCCCACCGATATTCTCCGGGATCGTAGACCTGTGTTCTACTCCCTCAGGACCGTAGGTCTGTGCCCTACTCCCACCGATATTCTCCCGGGATCGTAGACCTGTGTTCTACTCCCTCAGGATCGTAGGCTTGTGCCCTACTCCCACCGATATACTCCGGGATCGTAGACCTGTGTTCTACTCCCTCGGGACCGTAGGCTTGTGCCCTACTCTCACCGATATTCTTCGGGATCGTAGAGCTGTGTTCTACTCCCTCGGGACCGTAGGTCTGTGCCCTACTCCCATCGATACCCTCCGGGATCGTAGACCTGTGTTCTACTCCCTCGGGACCGTAGGCCTATGCCCTACTCCCACCGATATATCCCACCGATACCCTTCGGGATCGTAGACATGTGTTCTACTCCCTCGGGACCGTAGGCCTGTGCCCTACTCCCACCGATATATCCCACTGATACCCTCCGGGATCGTAGACCGGTGTTCTACTTCATCGGGACCATAGGCCTGTGCCCTACTCCCACCGATATATCCCACCGATACCCTCCAGGATCGTAGACCTGTGTTCTACTCCCTCGGGACCGTAGGCCTGTGCCCTACTCCCACCGATACCCTCCGGGATCGTAGACTTGTGTTCTACTCCCTCGGGACCGTAGGCCTGTGCCCTGCTCCCACCGATATATCCCACCGATACCCTCCGGGATCGTAAACCTGTGTTCTACTCCCTCGAGACCGTAGACCTGTGCCCTACTCTCACCGATATATCCCACCAATACCCTCCGGGATCGTAGACCTGTGTTCTACTCCCTTAGGACCGTAGGCCTCCGCCCTACTCCCTTTTCAGCACTAAATCCTAACACGAATTCAAAATCTACACTCGAAACTCGATAGTTTGAAATCCATCGTCTAATCCCCCGTGGATATGTTTATATCATTCATTTGTACGCTCTGTTCTAGGTATGTTGGCCTAGACATTCGTGTTGGTTTCGTTGATCTTTTCGGTAAACACCAATACGCGCGGTGTGCTCGTCCGGCACACCACACCTATTGGGGGTCCATTTGTTGACCTCATTTTTAGTGAGGTCTAGTCTTCCGCTTAGGGTTTAGGATCTAGCCTTAGGGATCTCCCTTCGACTATCTTAGAACCTTAGAAATGGGACCC